>DWUN01003644.1:0-11765 GCA_018249975.1 Passova gellias
GATTTAAGGGAACAAGGGGACATGACAGACATGACATGACAGAGAAAGCGACTTTGTTTTATACTATGTAAGAAAGATGAAGCTTCGCTAGCGATTCCGCAGAACTGAGATTTTCCGCCCTAAAATTACACTATACTTTCAGTCCGCTGTAAGTTTTCACCTTACAATACATACGCTAAATCGGTCAATTACTTTTTTAATGAACGAAAATGTAATCAAACACTCAGATTGAAGAACATTTCTGACAATTCTTCGTTTGAAATCCATATTACAAGTATGTACTTAATAAATAGCTTTAAAAAATCATGTGTAGATTTTTTTCCTTGTTACTGTTTTGTTGTACAATTAAAATAATAGATAGGACATTCCCCGTCTCCCTCGGCGCCTACATCCATCAACACTTGCATTATACATCTGCAGAGATATTTGGCATTCGGTGCTCTCTGCCTATCTCGTTAGGGACCTGGCGTGATGGTGTATTAGTAGAAGTAGTAGTAAAATAATAGAGTGTAGCAAGATACGTGTCGTAGTGACTGAATGCTATAAAGATAATGAGAGCGGTTTGAATATCGATCGTTTCGAACGAAGCCACCGAAGTACTCATTTCACGGTTGAATGGTCACGCGAGTAACGCTCCATTCGTTCTCATTCGTTCGTGCATGTGGGCGGGAAATAAAAAAAAAACGGTATTAAAAAGTTTGTATACTTCTCGAAAAAAAAATTGTACTTGAGTAAATTATATAGGCGAGTTTACATATGTAAGTCGTTGGTAACATTTCATGTCCAGCTTTGTTGATTTTCAAATATTAGCTGCTAGAAATCATTAGTTCCTGCCTACACCTGTAAGAAATAGACGTGACTAAAGTGTACTATTTTGAAGCAATACACATATGTATGTCGATATATTTGCACATGGGTCGATAATAGGTCTGGTATCTTAAATTATTATTAATATGGTTTAAAGATAAGCAACCACTTCGACAATTTCCTCAAGATTTCTGTATGAACATCTTCGTGAGCATTAAGCGTCTTATCTCAAAATACATGGCGACCAGCACCGAGCCGTGATTTAATATATTAAGGCGAAGCGAATTTATGGACGCCTTAATAAGGTATAACGTTTGCTCATATTTGATTTACAGGCCGCTAGATTAAGATAAATATGGAATTTCATTACGGGATGCACTTGGCAGTGTAAATGTAAGAAATTAAAGGTGAATAATTTATCAATAGTTATTTTACATCCGGCTGCTGAGAAAGCTCTGTTACACGGATGCAGAGGTCTGTTAGTGACGACTGTCCTGTCAACTCCTTTTAAATTGTCTGCAATGTCCCCTCGAAACTTCCCTGAAATAAACATACATACATACATGCCTAATGTTTGTAAAGAAATTCCATTTTTAAATTTGGTTATTTGTAACTGTTTTTTTTTTACTTACTTATTTCATTATAAACGAAACAACAAAATACAATATTAAAGATTAATTCAAATAATGAAGAAATTTAACATACAAGTTCGAATATTTTGAGTTTTTGAAAAACATCGTTTTTCAATGACGAGATATTGAGACATATTTCAAATAACAATATGTTATCCATTACTATAGTGCTTTATAATTCCGAATTCTAATGTATCAATATTTCCACAGATAAAAAGGGCATTAAAAACGTCATCCCTTGCCGTATCCAAACTATGGGTTACATGCAAACTTTTTTCATTGACTGCGAGGTTTTACGGGGGCGAATATAATTCCTTGGGTCGTAAATCTTAACTTTAAGAGAAACAGGGAGGGGGGATTAAAGATCAGTAATCTTGCGTTGGGATGAGTTATGGCCGCACCGCGATCCTCTTTATTGTGACTTTAAGAAACTAAGAGGCGATTTTGTTAAACGAAATTAATTTAGATAATGATTAATGGTATCTTCTGTAAGCAGGAAGCTCCGTTGGGACAGGTATTTGCATAATTGGAAACGCTATGTTTGAAATAGCAATGTATGGTATATTGCAGACGTAAACTTTTTATAGTACAAGCTTATATATTGTGACATAGTATCAGAAAGTGATTTAACAAGATTCGATAAATAAATAATTGTACAATACCGTAATGTAGACTTGATGTCTATGCAAGTGTTTATTCGTTCAAATTTTAAGTCGTTGAATAGACACAAGAGACTGCGCTGTATTTTTTTAAAATAAAAAAGTATTTGATTTGAGATATTCTTATACATGTATAACTGTATCCGACTACTAATACATAGATACCTAATGCTTTATTAACGTGTAGCCATGAGAAAGAGGCTGTTCGATGGAAATGACCACAGATATCTTGTATCTTCAATAATAAATGAAAAATGAAACAAATTGAAAATTTTTTTAAGTACTTATTAATTTTGATTTATAATTATTTTACTGTTCCTTTTTGTTCGCCTTACTGGCCTTTAACTTCGCCGACGGAGATTTTTTATCTGTACCGCTTAGCACTTTCGTGATCTGTGGTTATAAGTAGAACAGGTAACTGTTTCGCGCCTAAAAGGTTAACCTTGTTTCCGAGTTAACTGAAGAATATTTATAGCAGTAACTTTATTTAATATCTGGTTTGCCCCGGGTTCGCATTGCAAAACTTTTAAGCCGCGTAAACTCTGATACGGTCGTATTGATGAAATTTCTTTTAGCTTACTCTGTTACGTTACTGTATGTATACATACAATATGTTTTATCTGATGAGAGCAATAAACTGGGATTATTCAAAACAAGAGTGAATAGGCACTTTCTAGACAAGCGTGCTCGATCCTACACTGCAGTCTGAGGTGCACCTCACTCAACATCAGGTGAGCTCGCAGTCAAACGCAAACCTATTAAACAGTAAAAAAAAAACAAATGAGCAGGTTGGAGCCATAAAGCCGCTACAGCCTTTAGATATCTACAATGGACATTGATTGTCAATGTCAATTGTTATTCGTTAGTAATTAGTTAATGTACGGAATTTGGTAACATCTATGTAGTATACAGTTAGTTATGTCTAATCTGATGGATATTCCACCTTAGTAATCATATTTATGAAAGCACTTTTGATTGACTGAAGTCATAAAAATTTGATCGCTTACTTCGAAATTGTAACTTAAAGTAAAGTGAATTCTACAATATTGCTGAACACATACACGTTCTTAAGTAGAACGTATTGAATGAAGCACAAAAGAAACCCTATATCTAACTGTGCACACTTTATCTCGTTCAAGTTTCAAAATAATTCACTGAAACTCCACGACAAAGGTGTAATTGAAAGATCGGAAATTCCCAAGCAAGCACATATTTCAAAAGCGCTCTTCTCGCCGGATAATATAAGAAGATAGAGGACAGAGTCGGATATAAAATATGGCGTCCTTTCATGAATCTTATTAAGATATCCTCCGAAAACCGATAGAGATAGCAGTAACTCAAAATGTATGGCAAATGAAAAGGACGGCATCCTCGCCCGGTTTACGTATATTAAAATAATACAGCCCGGTTAAAGAGGTGTGCGTTGACTCGGTCCTGAATATATCGCACCCATGAATATGATTTTCTTTAAGAAGTGGATGTAGTTCCCATAAGAGGTATTTAATGTCAAAGGGCCGTTATTCTCGCTGAAGTTATGAGGTACAGGCGTTTTTTCAATTTATTTCCAGTGGACTAGGTTACTTTACAATAATCATTTTATAATACTGACACATATTATGAAATGAGGAAAGAATAATTAACATATGTAGTTCAAAACGTATTTAATTTTCGTTCAAGAATGATTAGATTAGTGATTAGTAGTTTTTACAAATTAGAATATTAATAAAATGTTCATCATTGAAACTAATAACTAATAACTAATAAACGACAAATATCGTTTATTCTTCGTCTCGAAAGACTTAAAAAGTAGTAACAGTCGGCAGTTACAGCAGCAGCAGTAACAGACACAAACACTGGCGTGACAAAGTGATCGCCTTTGCCCAACAGTGGGATATAAAACGAGCTATTAAAAAGTTAAAAAAAGTTTTGATGAGATAATTTCGAAAGAATCAATAATATGTATGCACATACCTTATAAATTTAAAAATCGTAGATGGAAATTCAATTTAAATACGTTTTCCGATAGACAAAGTTGATCACGTGTTCGCTGATGTATCCGAAGCTGTTTTGCATGTTGGCGCCGATAGCGCGCTGCACTTTGAGACAAACTTCGTGAGTTATGGCCTCTAGCTGAGATTATGAGGTATACAGCTATTTATTATCTATATACTGAACGATGAAACGTGATTTTAAAACGTAACAAGGACTGCGTAAAACTGGTGAACTCAAAAAGCAGAGGATTAACAGACAGACAGGGTTGTAGTCGCCTTTATAATATGAATATAGACTATTAACTTTTAAACGTCACATTACTACGCAAAATGAAATACGGTTGAATCGAAAATCTTTACCTTTTTTGAAGTCTGATGAGCAAGAAGGTTGTACCAAGTTCATCCAATATTATAACCCCGGCTACATCTCCAAAGGGGTAAAACCTTGAAATATAAGTAGCCTGTATCCTTTCTAAGGCTTCAAACTACCTCTACATCAAATTTCATTATAATCGCAACAGCCGTTTGACCGTGAAACTATAACAAACGGACAGACAGTGTCACTTTCTCATTTTTGATATTACTGTGGACGTTTTGAATTTAATGATGTCATATAATGTTATATTCTGGCGTAGTACCTACACAGACCAGTCAAATGAAAGATTTTAATAAATTTCTCATACATAAGAGAAAGAGATTCAATTAAGAAAAATAACACACAAATAATACAGAGAAAAATCACAGGAAATCAACACCTTTCTCCTCCTTTCAATATTTTCCTTTCTCCTTAATAAAGCTTACTTAGGATAATAATCTAAAACTCTTACCAATGAAAGAACCCACAGACATCATCCGAAGACAAATCTACAGTCATTTCCTGATCTTCGCGCAACGTACCACAAAACACCAAGCTTATCATTCAATTTCTTCGTTATATTAGGGGCGATATGCAAAAATTACACATTGGTAGGAAAACCATTATTAGGCAAATAAAAAGCGAGACTAAATTTAAAAAAGGTATTCTACCTTTTTATTGTTACACTGTTTGACATGTGTCCTCTCTCATGATTGGATGAATTCAGGCCACAGTCTACTACGTTGGCTAAGTATGGGTTTTGCAGCCTGGAAACACCTTAGCGATCATTGAGAGAAACCATAAATAAACCATAAACCACAGAAGTATGCAGACCATTCCACGTTTTCCTTTACCGATATATCGAATAAAATTAAATTTTATACATGCATGTAGTTTTGTAAAGGAATAGTGTGCCTTAAATTTTCTCTCAAACAACCTAGGTATGTGGCTGAAATTTAAACAACGGGGTTATCACTGCTACATCTCAATCCCCATACCATTTAAGATATTCTTTCATACATGTTAATAATATTGAATAGTAAATCAATGATTTGTTTTTATACTCTGATTGTTACAGACATAAGTGAGTATTTTTAACACAAGGCTAAATGGTTTTTGGTAAGATTTGGAAAGTTTTTGTTTTATGTCACTTATTTATTTGACCCTACAAGTATGTCCCGAACATTCCTAAGTAACCCCAGAAGTGTGGCGCACCTACAAATCGCGTTTATCCCCGCATAAATAACATTAGAGATAGCGTGCGTGAGAGTGTTTTTGTAATTACCGTATAAATAATAATTCTTCGCGCCGTAGATTACTGTTAGAGGTGATTCATAGCGCCCCGCTTCATACGGACTGCGTCGTATAAGAAAATGCTTCGGGAATGCATAGTTATGTAAAAAAAGCTGTCATATTTGCAAAATGGTGCATAGCGAAATGAAAGAAAACTTTCCAAGCTAAGCACTTCATTAATTCGTCAGGAGAGTTGCATATAGTCAGGAGTCTGTTATAAAAGATTTGCTCGAGAGTTTTGCTTCACTCCTTGCTATCTTTTTTAATATTTCCACTATTTGTGTGCAGTCTTAGTGCATATATACATATGCCTTAAACTGCAAATTTTGATTCTCGATAAATCTATGTCGAAATCCTTAACGTATTTTTAAAGCGTGACGATTCAGATGTGATTTTTTTACCGTAACACGCACAGTACTAAACAAAAATAATAATAAACATTATTGGTAAGCACGATATAAATCAATTTAAACTTTTCCGATGCTCACACACGTTCTAAGCGAACATCTTTAATACGTTTACATCCAAGTTCAAGTAAATGCACAAACAGTATAAATATTCATTAAAATTACCGCAGGATCGTATAAGGCGAAAGACAGCGTAAGCTTAAAGGTGGCATATAAAGCAAAATTTCTAACGCAAGGTACGTGTCGTACCGTTGAAAGCTGTATCGCTGATGATGCGAGTAGCGAGTTGAGCGAAGGAAATATTTTATCAAAACAAGATAGCTCTATTTTTTCGACCCTTTTATTGGTCCACTGCTGGACCGGATCTCCTCTCGTAGTGAGAGGGATGTAGGCGTCTACCACGTTGGCCAAGTGCGGATACGTAGACTTCACACAACTCAGAAAATGTTATATATTTTATAACATATTATTACTTAATGCATACTAAATCTAACAACATAATTTCAAACATTGGAATTGATATTTGTTTTCGTTAACTGTGTGGTGTACCTATTTCAATTGCTAATCTTTCACTCGCTGCCTTTGAGACGCAAAGTAAAATTACTATGCTTTATCCCCTTCGGCAATAAGAGGAGTGAGATACGGCGAAATATGAGAGCCATTATTTAGCTAGCTTTGTCAACATACACCTGATAAATTTATATTGGTCGAGTTATATCTTCACCTCGCTAAGTTCATTGCATCTTGCCTCTTATACGGATGAAAAAGCAAGTTTTTTCTATAACCCTCACTATCTTTGACAATTTACCAGTTTTCATCGAGTAATTCAATATATATACATTACCAATATTATTTATTGTACACCACAAAAAAACATAGTAATAAGTACATAACATAGCTTACGTTTTAGGGTAAAATATTAGGGCAAATATTTTTGTAATTCCTTTGAAAACGTAATTATACTGTATTAAACTAAATTGAAGCCCTTATTTAAGCCCTACGTAACGCCTATAACTTAAGTTACGACTTTTATTTTTCTGCTTTTAAAATTGACTAAGAAGAAACATATTTCGTTGTTTCAAAAATTAAAAAATAAGTTAAGTACACAAAACTTGTGTATTTGTGACTCAAAACTCGCTGTAGTTTGGCCAGAGGCTTCAAATACAAATGATTCATACATCCAAATACACGTACCGAATAGCATTGATCAACAGCTCTAAATAGTTACACAATTTGAAATGGCAATTGACAATCCAGTATTGCTTCACGTTTCTCAAACAATTAATAGTCACCGCATTATGATAGATATACAATATACATATATCTCAAGAACCGTCCCACACTAAGATTCGAATAAGACCTACGTGGAATCGCTTACACAGCGAATGCCTTCACTGTGAAAAGGTTCTTACGCGAGCAGATAGGAGTATTAGGAAGCGTTTACACGGGCGGCACGTAGTGTAATAAATAATATAGTAATCAGTGCGATTCCTTACATCCCGTCTCTTATTAGGCGAGAACCAACATTCAACATTCGCTAATGCCCTGGCTTACTAACACATGTGGGACGGAAAGATTCCACCGGAATTTATTGTACATCGGCTTATGAATCATAAATAAGGAGGGCTAATTAGAATTGCCTTAACAATACCGTTGAGGTACGCGCTATAATTTACTCAGATATAAGACGCGCTTAGCGTTCATTGGTAAGAAACGACATGGAAGGTTACATTGTGCCGGGAATAAAAGTACTGCAGGTTCCTATTGAAGTAAGAATGCATGTTTTTTACCCTTCCAATGGTTAAAATGTTTCAAGACTATAATCAACCACGCTTGGTCAAGGTTTGGTAGAGTTCTCACAATTTAGCCAATATTATATTCTCTACGTTTTCATTTAGCGATAGAGTTGCCATTAATTTTAAAAAAATACGTGTTTTTATAAAGCTAGCTTTGCGTGACAAGTTTTATTTAGACCCCGGAGTCTGAGACACAAATCTAAACCGCAAGGCATGAAATTCACAATGTAAGTTGTAAAAAATAAATAAATATTTTATACTGTTGTATGATATAAACTACTAGTAGAAATTGGTATTTGATTTCTGAAAAGTTTACCCTATTTGAAAATCGTTGCGTTGTTTTAGTCCTGAAAAATAAATTACTTAAACGTAACTCGTCTTTAGCATGGTACCAACAGAAATAAATTAAGAGTGTCTATCATGATATTCTGGCGTATTTATAATTAATTTACATTGAAAAATCATTGCACTCCATCTGGCTCCATTATACTTCATAGCTAAATTGTTTCGCGAACTCCCTCTGCCTCGCGTTGTGTCTTAATGAATATCTAATATCCCATTAAACTTTACACGGAAAAGACAACAGATAAAAGTAGCGCACACACTCCCGCCGATAATGCGGACAAATTATGAAGTTCTAACAAGTTCGCCAAATAAATCTCCTTCGTACGGTTATCGTGGCGTAGGCGCGAGCTGGCAGTGTTGCCAGTTTTTGAATTTATGTCGTCATATTAAATTTATTACAGAATTTATACTTTTTTATAGCAAATGGTCGGAGAATTCAATTTCAGTTCTGACCATAATAATTCCAAAGTCTCAGGAATTACATGAATTCTTAAATAATTAACAAATTATTTTGTATTCAGATAAACAATTAGAAGTAATTGAATATTTATAATTCTATATTTATAAATCTTTAGTTTACACTTGCTGGTCATTTTGAAAGAAAATATGTAAATACTAAGACTCATCTATGAATACATTCATTTTTCAAAATTGATAATCTGTATGGAGATATATTTATAGACGTTATGGCAACACTACACACCCGCGTATAAGTAGCTGGGTAAAGAATGGAAAGTAAAGTTGGCGCAATAAATTAATTGGCGACTAAGTTGCGAGTAAGGCGCGCGATCCAACCAAGTTTAGACTATTAATTTGGGTCTTAGAACGGCGACAAATAACCGGGACACGGTTACGTGAATGAGTGGGAGGACATTTATGTTATTATAACATAAAACGATAAAAAAGTTATATTCCTATAGCATAATATGAAAAGTAATTTGATGAAATTATAATAAGGTTACATACTATTATTATATTTACATATTGAGACTTGCGATGTATATATATATATATTGCGACTTAATGCGATTTTGAATAAATATAAAAAAAAAATCAAAAACTATGGCAGCACGTTAAGGTAGACGAAAAAAAATTTCTTTTGACAAGCAGAGATTCATGAAATATTTAAAAATAATAGGAAATAACGGAATAATATAGGAAAGTTATTTGATTTAATCAAAGTATCTGCAATTTTAAAATCGATAATAATTTTGGTAATAAAAATAGTGGTCGAAACAAATTAGTTTGGTGTCTAAATAGTGATGTTATTAGTAAATTTTATTCACAATTCTCACTTAACAAAATCGTCGATGTAACCGTTACTTATGAACATTTTAAAACGTCCGTAACCGAAACGCGTTCTTAATAAAAAATATCGACGAGACGGTTCCTTATTAAAATTTCATGATGTCTTTAACAAAAGCGAGTTCTTAATAAGAATATCGTTAGAGGCGTACCTTATTAAAATTACTAAGCGCCCGTTGCAAGAGCGAGTGAGCACTAAATTACTAAATTACCCCGAAGTGATAACCATAAATATAGCGGGCTCTACATTCGTATCTCACATCCCCCGCGTATCGAACTACGCAGTTTTCGCTGATTGATTCGATTATAATGACGCGAGCGTAAACTTTCTGACGAAACGACTGCTTCACCCAATTTCGGGATAAGGAATTGTTTGATAACGAACGCGCGGAGAGTAGCGATGCGAAAAACAATCGTACCAAAAAACTATTTACAATAACCAACTATATATTAGGTCATGCTCACACGTCACTATCTAGTCCGAAACTAGACAGAGCCAATGCTAGTAACTGAACAGCTAAGAAACTACATATATACATTTCTAAATACATACTTAACACAAAACAAATATTTACGGTCATAACACAAATTTGTATCCTCGGTGGGAATCGAACTCACAGCCCTGGCTCAGTCTCAGATTCACCCACCACTACGCTAAAGAGCCAGTGAAATTATTTATTTGGATCCATGACCACTTTTCGTTCTCTCGTTACCCATCGGTCAAACATCTAGTCGAGTTCCAAACACAAAACATCCACTTTACAAAATTTCAAGCATTATATACCGAAGTGGTTCAATAAATTCACATTAGTGATTATTTCAGACCGTAATTTCACATCTTTTACCGATATTACGGTGCCAACTTTACTAATGATTTAGAGAAAACCCTTCGTGAATTTCGTATTATTTATTAACCATTACGCATTTTAAGTTCTGAAACATTCCGGTACTAATACTCCGAGGAGAATAACATTGTAATAAACAATTCAGAATACAAATAAATATAATTAAGGATGTAGCAAAAAGAGCATTTATCTTGAAATAAGGAAGAAATGTCTCTATTTAATAATTGCTATTAAATAAAGTCATTAACAAACTGCACATTGTGTTTACAAATTCAAAACGGAGAGAACGAACAGTTAGAACGCAGACTGAATAAAAGTTTGAACAAAGTTCGTGACTTTACCACGTGGCCGGTGGGCGGATCTAAACGCGGCTCATCCCCCACCTGTTGGTTATCCGGCTGATCCGCCCCCCTTCGGATCTGCGCGGATATACTCGTAGCTATGTGCACGGATATACGGATACGCCAGTTATATCCGATCGCCACGCCTGAAGCGCCGCCCAGTCCCTGAAAGAATTTATCACATGCATTAGGTAAAAAGCTTTTTCGAGTAAGGCTAATACTCCGTGTACGACTACTTATTCAAAGTATTGCGGGAGTCATATTATATAACATACTATTTTTTATTCTTTATTATTGAATAAAACCACATAATTCTAATTAATATTTAGAACTATGTAATACTATTTTTGTCTAGGAACTGTAGGAACTGCGAATAGGAAGCGCGTATATTATAGAAAAGGCCTGTCGTAGGCAGCTTAAAAGTAACCTCCTCTACTCTACTCTTATGCTAAAATTATTTCCGTAATGATAATATGATATGTTCTTTACAAGTACCCAAATTTGTTTAGTAAACGCAATTTTATAAAATTTCTACAATTAAAAAGAAAGTGAATTAATTACGTTATTTATTGAAGTAAAAGGATAGTAGGTACCTACATTACATTTAAATATAAAAATGCCTTCACATATTTACTTTTTGCATATGACTATATCTGTCTTTATAATTTAATTTTATGTAATGCAGCAAGCTCTCATATGGGCGCACATAAACACACATAATCTGTACACTCGCATTTACCCACTGTTTGCTTGATTAAAATTTTTGTAAAATATAAATCCGTCATTGGCATTTAGAGTAAATAGTAAGTTACTTTACATTATGAAGTCAGGTGGCTGCCTATTAAAAACTGGCATTAACAAATTCGTTTTAATTGAAATACCTAGCGGACCGATAGTATTGAATACTAAAAACTTTATATAACTAGTGTTAAAACTTTATATAACTAGTATTAAAACTTTATATAACTAGTGTTAAAACTTTATATAAC
>DWUN01003645.1:0-11762 GCA_018249975.1 Passova gellias
GGCGGCAGTGGCCACCCGTGACTGCTGCTTGCTCGTTCACTACTCTCATAAGGTAAAAAAAAAAAAAAAAAAATTATCCTAATGTAACTGTGATTTTAGATGTCCTGTCAATCAACGAGTAAAAAGAACTCCAGCTTGCAATTAGTAAGTATCAGATGGTATCTCCGCTACATCTATAGTATAAACGTTATTATAACGGTTTGCAAGTATCTGCTTGCAAGTGTGAGTACCGAAGATCAATATTTCAAAGCTCAGGAGCAGATATACGCGTATGACAATCGACCAATACACTCATATTAACTAATGCTGTCTGATCTAAGAGTCGCTAATAGTTTTATCCCTACATACATAGGTGGAAGAAGTTACTGATATTGCCAGAGACCCTTCAAAAGACACAAGGCTCGAATTGTGGGATAAATTACCAAAGAGCAGTAGGGATCTTGGAGGCGGTACTTTAGCGTAAGCGACTGCAGCGTAGAAAACAGCTGATGATGATCAAACTGACAGGGATCCGCCTGAATATAATCCTCCATACCATGCTTGCGAGCCTTGTCGGCGTCTGAAACATTTAAAAAATTGTCCAACAATAAGGAGAACACACACACTAAGGTTCCAACGTAGAATAAATTCAATTTTCAATGGAATTGAATAAAAATAGTTCTATTTTCAACAGCCAGATATGGGCATCTTTGCAATTGTATTAAACCTTAAAGTCACACCTTGAAACGGCTTTGAAGCAGATTCACAGAGAAACAGGTTTGTGATTCCACTTGATTATCCTTAATATACGTTGTAAAACTTACCTCCCATAATCTTTATATGCGTGTCGGATGTGGTAGGCGGCGTGGGCTTGTGGCTTTGTCCCGTGGCGCGGTACAGAGCCATCACCCACAAGTGGCATTCGTTCTCATCGTTCACACCCAGCAAGATCGACTCGCCATCGCGCACTGCGTTCATGAAGTACTTGGCCCCTTCCAGCTCTGCGATAGTAGCAAACGTTTTGGAAATGATAAATTGGAGATCGATGCCGATAAAAAGGCACAAAAATAAAGAATTTCTGAAGTTTGAAATATTCATTGACGAATCTACTTCAGATTCGTTTGCGAACGAAATGATTACTGCCAACGACTGTTTCTGAAGTAGGAGTGTTATGAAGAATATGAAGAATGTATCTAACGTACCTTGGCCGACCATCAGTTGAGCTGTAAAAGAGAAAAACAGTAATTATTTTAGAGCCAAAATCATGTTAAGTTAATATTAATAATTTGCATTATAATGTCCACGGAATATTTTAATGTATTAAGGGTTTCCAATAAACAAATTCTCACCACTGGCAAGTTCGATGTAGTCTACAGTAAAACCATCAAGCTGCATCATCTCTGCAGGCTCTGACTTCTTATCTTTGTACGAGCAGAGTGCGAAGGTGTACTGGCTGACTTGCACCAGAACCATGTACCGCCTTTTCCACTTCCGCCACACGGCCTTTCCAATTACATGAAGGTAACTGTATTAAAAGGAATTGTTGATATAGAGCTTGCTGTATTGCTTATTTAGATGGTTCTTTTTGTGATGTGTCTACAGTATTTGTAAGAGGTTTTCGAGAAAACAACCTTTGTAAAATTGTACCTGATTTATACAAAGGTAGAGCACGACCGTTTATGTTATTCAAACCTACGGTAATACGAACCTCCTTTCGACCACGGAATAATTTAATAATAATTTCGCCGATAAGTAGAAGTGCTTGTCTTCCTACGTTTTGGTTTGTGCAGTAGACAAAATACATTTCTTCCAACTAAATTTTGATTGATGAAAAGTGTACCATTAGTCTGCGTATAGGGTATTAAATGAGAAAAGTATGTCTCACCCGCAGTGTTTCATATTAAGCGGTTTGTCCATACGACAGGCGATCTTAATCCTTAAATCTTGATCTGGCAGATTCTTAGGTACGGTCATGCGATGCCATTCTGGCGCCTGAAATAGTAAATCTCTTTTTGTTTTATCATATCAGATCAGTTTACTTAATTCACTTGAGTACTAAATTCCAGTAAGGAAAGTTTATCAATAAAGAAATAGTGCAAAAAAAGGACATTTCGAATGCTTTCGTCGTCAACCGATTTTAACATCCACAGCTGGAAACAGGTCTATTCTCGGATTAAGAAGAAAGAGAGAGGAGAGATTAAGGTCATTTACCATGATGTTTGCTTAAATGAAAATGTTCAGGACATCAAAGTAATGCAGCCTACCTTTAGAAATACTATTGATAGATCATACCTTACTTGACAGCGGTGTAGGTCTAAGTACGACCTTGCCGAGCTCTTTATCTTCCAGCGACAGAACACCTGGATTCTCTGTATACAATTTTACTTTGACCGCCGGTAAAGGTTGGGTTGTGCTAAAATCGCCTTGTGTGTCCCACCTGGTTTGTTATTGGATATTACAAGTATATTAAAATGTTAGGAAATATTTGCATTTGGTAAGCGCCTACGAACATTATGAAAGCGTTTCACAATTAAAATCGAAATTTCAATATTTTATTTTAATGTTAGTTGCAAATCTGATCAGTTATCGAGTACAAAAGCTTTTTTTTTTAATGTTATGAGTCCGTCACAGATGCGCCACTACTCTTGAGAACTGAGGTCTCTGGTATACCTGTGGACCGGCAACCACACCCTTCAAACCGAAACACAAATTGTAAAAACAATTGCCTCACGGCAGAAACAGGTGTGGCAGTGGTACTTCCCCGGGCGAACCTTATAAGCTTGATAGATTATTGAACTTATTAAATACTTACATTGGCTTTGATGCTTCAGCTTGGTCTGTCTGAAGTTTTTCTCCTCCCTCTACTTCCATAGTGCAATATACTATTCTGTTCGGCGCTAGAGACTTCAGCCCTTTCACCTCCATTACAACCACCTAGAATTCATTTAATTTCAAGGTCCACGTTTAGTATTACAACCGTAACATTGACAACTGAATAGTTTTCCTGTATATCCTCTCCCATATATCCTCGCAAGACCTGCATTTCTTATTTTAGCATACAACTCTCATATAAATTGCCTATAACATTGGTTATTAATGTGTATCATCAATTTGTATTTATTACATATATGCTGTGTGCAAAGTTTTATATTCATTGACTAAACATTGACTAAAAAACATTGACTAAAAAACTACTAAAAGACTATACATTGACTAAAAAACATTGAAATCAATAGAAATATCAAATGCTTCTTCCCTATATAATTTTTAACAGCTTTTTAATTTTCAATTATTTCAACGATTTCACTTTTCGTACCCTTTGACTTTCATTAAATCATATACACATGGTTTATTCCACTTCTCACAATGTTTACCTCGATCTGGAACGTGAGAACTACGTCCATTTTCGTTAACTGCGTGTCTACGTCGCCGCCATCTGCTTCGCCAGTCAGCTTGTTGGCTAGAGATCCTTGCGATCTGAAACATAGCTGCTTACTCAACCTTGGACTCGGGTCCGGTCCGGCATTTCTGCGCCATTAAAATAACCACCACCATGGTATTAGATCCCAAGAGAGAGACAAAAAATATTGAACATTTAAATAGTAGTGCGATATTGAAAAAAATACATTTATATGTATTAAATATTCTCAATTGTAATGACAAAGGCAACAACGACGAAAATGCAAGTTAAAACAATTAGGATAACATTGAATGTGAATATATGTACATATATTTTGATTGTAACATCGAACAAATACATAAAAAGGATTCAAGGGAAACATTCACAAGCCCAAGAGAAAGAAGGTGGCATTCAGAATGGAACCATCACCGATACCAAGAATGATTAAGCACAACAGATGGAAAATGTTATATAGACTATGGAACATACGTACATACATCTATAGTTAATTAGGGTAAGGAATGATAATTCATAATGCTCTTGTAACTAAGCAAAGCCCTAGGTGAAGCACGAAGCATTCGTCACTTAACTAGAGTTAATATTAATCCTATTCTTAATTATATTAGTAAATCAAAAGAGTATGAAAAATATAAGAATAAAAGTAAATAAGTGGAAATAAGAAATAAAGTGGTAAGCCTTAGTCTTGATCTGTAAGCTTATATCGTTATTTGATAAGTGGTATGTTTAGAGAAATGCCCTGAGAAGTTCTGATTGCATCTTATTCTACGGTACTCTCTACAGATATGCGTAAGTGAAGCTGTAACTCATCATGTTCTGTAGCGGGATTTGCTATGTTTCAAATATGTTCTACATCTGTTTCAAATTTACAGGCAAGCTCGTTTTAATCTCCTGGCAGTGATGTGGAAGCGAGTCTCCTTTTGTTGTCATTTGTTTTAACATTGTTGTTACGACCACGAGTAAGAGCTTCTCTAGCGACCTATGTGGCTTACTTCCTGGTATCGATTTGTGGGTAAAATATTATGAACTGATGAAGAGACAACTTTAATAGGTTTCTCATCCAATACACCTGCTAAGTTACCAACCAGGACCTTTGTTGGTGGTTCGATATTACGATCATTTTGCTAGTAATTTTGTTATAACTTAAATTGAATCTTCATTAGTTAAATCTAGGCTACTCTATATTACTGTCTATATCTACTGTGGTCTAGTAATGACAACATTAGGATTCCAGATATCAAAGTTGTAGGTTCAGGCCGGGTAGGTGTCAGGTTTCCTCTACACAAGACACGTGCTCAAACTTATCATTTATGAACTCATTACTTGTACTTCCTGTCATGTATACCGTCCAGTTATGTGCCAGGGACAGAAAAATCAAAATTGAAATAAACAAGTAGAAAAGATGATATGTACGGTATATTTGGTATTGTATATAGAGGATCTGTATCCAATGTTACCAGATGAAGCATAATCAAACTCTTCCACGACAATGTATTTGTTGATAACATTGAACATCTCAATTGAGTCTTCTAGAAAATACGAAACTTATTTATTATTTTGATAGTCTAACATTTAGCTACGATCCTGTCTGGTAAGAATAAAAGACGTTGCCTTAAATGGACCACGTTATCCGGATACAGCCTGTTCACACGTTCGTGACGTGAAATGAATTTGATTGTACACATCGGTAACATTGATTTTTGAAAGTCAATTTAGTGTTAAATATGTTTTTTCAGTAAACATCACAATGGATAGTTGCAAAGGAAATGAAATTCGGTGCGCTGACAAAATAATTTTGAATAAGGAGAAAATAATCGTGATTTGATTGTATATCGAGATACATCTAGGGACTTAATTATCACGCTTGCTAACAAATCCAATGTCCTTTTCGTTAACAATCAATTTAAAGTTCTGCCGATTACGATCCTCTTTCACAATCGTATAAATAGAAATAACATTTAATATATAATATAATTATTAATTAAATAATACACTTGAATTTTATCTCATTTTGTAAGTATAAAGTTATATATAACAATAGTTATCTAGCTTTTATATTTATAATTATCTTCAATAACAACAATTATTTTACCAACAACTGTTTTTTACTAGTCTCTTTACGCCAAACTTGTATAATCGAATAAATTTGTAACAAATAAAGCTCATGTTGTTATAATATTTGCTGTTTAATTAATTTAAATTTAACACAGATTGGAAAATGGAGTTTAGATTAGATACTGACCTGTGATTATACCGCTTGATTTTGTGTAAGCCATATTTGGAGTCCGCCCCGCCCTTCGAAACGGGAAGGGACTCCAAATTGGCCATTAAGAGGTTGATCGATGACTTCAGCTCTTCGATGTATAAGGACTCCATCTCCTTCAGCACGAACTTCGGCATCAGCTTGCGGTTCTGCAACATTTGTGTTTCTTTCAGTGTCGTTGCGATTATTAATATTATTATTCAATCTAAAGCTACGAGTCGTTACGTATTTGAGATCGTCCGATATCCCCTATTAAGAAATCAAGAAATAATTGCTGTCCTTACCCGTTCCATTTCATTGACTTTCTGCATCCTGCCATCTAGTTCTCTTCTTATAGCCGCTGCTTGCTCATCAGCTGAATCTAGCTGTAATAGCATTGCTATTAAGATTATTCAGTTGAAACCATAAATGTATGGTTTCAAATGAAAAATCTTAATTTCTTTTCAATTCATTCATTTAGTCATGTACTTTGCTTTGAAAGTACCTTTCTCGGAAGATATTTTAAAAACGTAAAAATGCAGTAATGTTAAGTGCTGAGCAATTTATCTGCATTGCGATAGCCGTTTGCGGAATTCTCCTGCGGGCATTTTCAATTTTCAAACAAATGAAAGTGCTTGCAGCGATATCAGACTTGTTTTCTTTAAGTCTGGAATCCCCTTGATGAAGTCTTTGAATTCCCTTTGAGACCCAATACGTGGAAATTGAGATATGCAAGCGAGAGAGCACCTATTTTATTATTGTTCCAATCGTTTGAGACTCATTAGTCAAAGTGAAATAAAGTAATACAAATATAATTTTAGTGTCGTCATTTAAAGTACTATTATTTCACAATATTCCAAGAAAACATTAACGTTTACTTCCAATGAATACGCTGTCAAAGAAAGATTTGCAGCAAATAAAAGAATTTGCGAACGTTGTAGACAATTAAAAGACTGGTATTGGAACGCTTCCAGAATTCAATAAAATCAATGTTACTGTTGAAAACTGTTCTGTTGGTTTCAATACTTTGGCATCTCTTGACTCTTGGCAATTTGATAACCTTATTCCAGATCGTCCATAGTTTATTCTGTTTATTATTATTCCTTACCTTTTATATTAAAGAACAACATAACATCACGCCAAGTCTCTAACAGAGTAGGCAGAAAGCACCGAGTGCCAAATATATGATATATTATAATAAAGATATACGATATATAAGATATGCCAAATATATTATAATAAAGATTAACACATTGTTTCTTACGTAACGGATCCTTTACGCTCATATTTATTCTTATACAATATTACCTAAGGTTTAAACTTAAAGTTATGTCTATCATTACTACTAGGTCTGCAAATTTACCAGCAAAGCATTGAACAGTAGTTGATGTTCAAACTTCTTGACACCAAGTATCTGTTGAAACATGTCGTACAGCTGTTCCTTGCTCAGAATGCATTCAGCGTTCAGACTCTGCTGCTGTGCTCGAGATGGTCTCTTCGACTCATCATCGCCTGGTATACCTGTTAATGTTATAGCAGTTTACGGACGGAGAAGACGGTTTAAAGTCAACTATACTTTGAGAACTCTCTTTTTTACATGTTCGAAAAATTTTACTTTGTCATCGTATGAAACGGAAAAAAGTGCTAGGTGGAAAAGTAGGAAGAGAAATAGAGTTTAAATAAACCAATGATAAGATTATAAATAAAGTAAAAGATTACAAAACAGATGAAATAATTAGGTTTTCACTTACAAAAGCATGTAACAAGTAGGGTGAAAGTAAGTTATAATGAAAAAAAAAAAATGGTTTCAAAGTAAAAATGACTTTACGATAAAAATTTTAAGTTCAAAGGCATTCAAAGTGGAAACAAGCCGATCTTGTTTTTTTGTTAGAATAATTAGGTCTCTTACCTGAATATAGCTTGCAACTTGAATATCTCATTAAAATATATAATTAGGTGTTTATTCACAAAAATAAATAAAGACAGTGAGATTAAAAAACAAACAAACATCGCCCAAAAATAAGACCACTTTAATTCCAGTTCCACAGTTCATTATTTTTAATTGATCATGCTCTTTAGTAACAAGCCAGCCAGACTCATTTTAAGGGCTCAATGTTAAAAAAAGAGATGTCGTTATGATGTCAATTTCGAAAAGTATACCATTGAATTCACTACAAGAGTTTTATTACAGATCCCAATATAAAGGGTGTCCTTGAGAACTAAATGTAACGACAGATCCTCTTAGAACTGTAGCAGGAGATATTAAAATGGACTCAAAAGCAGCACAGGTAGCATTGATGTCAAACAAGCAATCACACTTGACAAAAGCGTAAATGTGGGAAGAGTAGGAAAATTTTAATGAACAGTTTTTTAAGTGATACCTGTTATTCCTGTTCGGGATGTGTGTGAGAGACATGTCGTGAGAGAGAGGGAGAGAAACACAGAGAGTGAGACAGATGCAGGCGACACACATTTCGGGTTAGACATAACGATTACTGACACTGACAATGAGACAATAACGACAGAACCAAACGATTTGCAAAAATAAAGTAATTCTTTTTTATTTGTTTTAAAAACCTACATGCGGTAACATAGGGGAAAAGACCCGACAAATCTATTCAAAGCTAATCTTTAAAGAAGATTTAATTAATTATTTCAAATTCTGAGATTATGTGATACAGAGCAACATTTTCTTTTTTACGCAATTACCCAAACACGTTAGTAACTGTAGTCAAAAATTTACCCACGGTCAAAGGCATGTGTAGAAATTATTACTCCAATCGCAAATCTAGCGCGTTTACCATAACTGTTCGCACGCCAGCAGTTGTATCAAACAGATCCGCATATCTCTGCCTTCATCAGCGATATAATTAGATTCCGAGATAAATCGTTTGAATCCGTCATCTGTCTCGGCTTCACATTATTGCTACATTAAATACACGGGAGCACTTCTACGTTTAATGATTATGTTGTTATAATTATTAAATGTTTCACGTTAACGGTACAGTCCAAAGGTAATCACGCTTTATTAATTAGAAAACTTCTAGGAAAAGAGAGATTTGAAAAATTAATGATCATAATCATTAAAGTAATTAAAAATGATATTGTAACATTCGAATTTCATAATTTATTTCCAAATCTTAATCATGTTCAATATTCTCGATCATGGCTCATTTCATTTATTATATCTCTAGTTGTATTTTAGAATTTGTTCAAAATTACCTTTTCTATTCTTCTACATTGCAATTGAAGCTTTTAATTTAAAATTCCATGGAATTTCCTGTTCTGGTTGTTTTAAAGACAAAGGCGCTTTGATTGGAAACTGATAAGCTATCGCTGCTAGTCGAAAGCTGTTCAATTTGCTTTTACGAGATCAGATTCACAATGCTTTTTGGTAACAAACATTAGCTTTTATGTTTCGTCTTTGTCTGATTTAGATTTATATATCTTTTGATCTTTAATTTTACCTATCAACATGTCAATGTTACAGCTATACCTTACATTTTTACTTTACTAAGAGCGTCTATATACTCGTCGAAATTTTGAATGTTTTACGTATGTCCAACAATTTTTTGTTATCATGGATTAGTGTTGTAAATGTCACAATTTCATTTTTTAATTCATACATACATTAACTAAGGAGCATTCAGGCAACACATATCTATAGGTATGGGGATTTTGTAGAGTATCTTGTTACTTTTTTATTTTATTGTTTTTATTTATTTATGTTAACTAACTCTACTATCCTCCATTTTTAATTGTTGTGATTGCCAATCAATAATGAATTAATTTATTTTACCTTGTACGTACTTTGATGTAATAAAAAGTATTACGACTCGTTTTAATTAAGAGGTCAGTCAGTAAGGTGTTTTGTCTAATTTGGTAAAAAATGTATTAAATTTATCTGTGATATATGGATAGTATGATTTGTACTTGCCTATAATTTATCTGGTCTCCTTCAAACTGGATTGCAAATATTCTTTACGAAATCGCTATTAGTAATGTTATCTTGCATCAACACTAATTTGTCCTCTTTATAATATTGTTAGTTAACATAATCTATTTAAAGTATCACTTTGTATTTAATTTCTGTTGGAAACTAAACATAGAAATCTAGCAATGAGCACACAGATCTCACAAACATTCAGAGGCAGACACAAGCTTGTCTTTATATGCTTAACACACAGCGACATGCGTTTCAACACCATCATCAACACCAATTTCTAAAACACAGCTTTCTTGAGAACTACAAGCAATAGTAAGTAAGCTTTTATTTACAAAGATTTGTACAAAAAATCAGTAATATTGCTTAAAATATCATTATTATTTTCATTATATTTTGAACGTCATTGGTAATCGTATTATTTCCGTTGATTTAAAATTTCCTGCAGCTAGCTGTCTCTCTTTATTCTTTTCAATATCAAAAACTTTCTTTTGCAAAGAATTGCAAAACATCTTCTAATCAATGTCGAATTCGTCGTCTTATTTATTGCTCGTAATTCTCATATCAATGGCAATATCAACATTGCAAAAGGAGTCAAAAGGCAGGCAAACTTACCCGTTCCCTTCATAATGCAGTCCAACTTCGCGAGCCAAGTAGTAAGCACCGTCTCTTTACTCAGACCGTCTATATCGGGTAACGATCTGAAAGTTTAACTAGAAAACTTAGGTTCACTACCTTTCGTTAACAACGGAATAACGGCACCAACACAGGTTCAATTCGGTCCCTATTAAAACTTCCCAAAGTACGCTCGGTTAACAGAACTTTGATTTGTATGGTTTCCACAGTAAGAGACGACTAAGTACAGAATGACGCGTATACAAGAATACTTGGAAGAGTTTAACGTTTGCAACCTAAATGTGATCGTCAGAAAATTCAAGTTGAATAAATATCAAGTTTGCGTTCTACTCAATATAACAATTATTTCCCTAATTCTTCTATAAAATATAGTTATCACTTACATGTGTTTTATTGACAAGTAATTGGTTATAATCAAACCTGACTCTCTTCTCGATGTTATTCCGGAAGACTTCGCGGAAATCATGGTGGGAGCAGGCTCCTGACTTGACCATTTGCTCCACTCGCTCTGATTTCAGGAATACATCGTGGTAGGACTGGACAGCGTTTTGGAAAGCCTCGTCTGCTAAGATCTGGGTCTCGCCTTTCAAGAAAGCCTGCGAAACAGCGAACGTATGACTGATAGGTGCTTTTGTTCCACATGCTACTGATATCTAATCATCGTTTTAAATAAACCTGCTTTCATCCGGTGTGTTGTCTCTGATTGCGAATCACCTTATGTTTCAGTGTATGCCGAGGTCCATACCATTAAATTAAGCTCTACACTCAAACTCAAAACTTTACGATACTACAACATTGACATTGACAAGTTCTTTTGAAAGCTTGTCTGTCCTTCATTAAGTGAAACTTATTGTTTAACTGTTTAATCATTGTTCTTTTGTTTTTGATTGATTTTTGTTTCTTTGTGTTTGTTTTTCTGGTCGTAGGTTATTGCTCCTTATCAAATAGCTTTAATTCTACACCCGTTGGTTATATCTGTGATAGAAAAGATTATGTCATCACCTGGAACCTAGCCTGTATCGTTTCCAGCTGGTGGGGAGTGAGCTTCGTGTGCCGCCGCGTCATGTCTGTGGGCTGTTTCGCATTGAACGGATGCGCGACGCACCGTGAAACGAATACGTAAAGCTGCAGCCGTCGTTTCTTATCTTCCTCCAACTTCTCTATCTTCTCCTAATGGCATGTGGATTTGTTAGTTGTTTTGTTATGATAGAAACCTTAACATGTAAAGCTTGAAATACACAATAGGAAATTGTAGATGTAATTATACTCCTCATAAGACTTATCTTTTCAACCCCTATATCATTAATTTAAGTTACGTTTCTGTGAATTTAAGTAGACTATTTTATCGAGAACTTCCTGACAACAACAACAAATCAGAGTGCCCCAATTTGGACCCTGACACAGAATTTTAAATCATGAAGCTATGGCTGCTGTCATATATAGAGTTAGCTATATAAATCTGTAGTTAAAAAAAAAACGTAACATCACGCCTGTAATCCCCGAAGGGGTAGGCAGAGGAGTGTGTAGTACACCCCCACATTTCA
>DWUN01003646.1:0-11762 GCA_018249975.1 Passova gellias
TAACCGGTGAAATGTGGGGGTGTACTACACTCCTCTGCCAACCCCTTCGGGGATTACAGGCGTGATGTTACGTTTTTAAATATTGTATTTTTCAATTATACCTAATATGTCATATTTATTTATTAATAGGTGTTACTAATACTAAGTCCATCAACGCAAAGGTCCTTATAATTTATTTAATCAAATAGTCAAATACCCATTACATATCTTGTCTTATGTCATTAAACTAGTAGTAGGTACCGATTATATGACGTATATATAAAATACGCATCCATGTCATTTTTAGGGTTCCGTTCAAAGTATTATAACAATTCATTAAATTACATCGTTACACCTATTCCTATGGTGAAAACAATATTCTTTACATGAAACCCTTTTACAAAATAATCGATATGCAAAAACAAACGTGGTGATAATGCATTCTATCTACATTCTGTTTTCCATATTAAATAGATCTTTAATTATTGGAATAAGTATATGTATTTACTTAGAAGATAAATAAACTGCGAGGCATTGACGGAATCCTATACAATGCGTGGTATAACGCACTTGCCCAATTACAGTCTTACTTGCTGCTAAATATATTATGTAAATTTACGTTTTTTATTTTTCGGTGGTGTATTGCCGTTGTTCCAAGAAAGCCAGAATAACACCAAAATAAAACAGTGTAAACAGTATAGGTGTGCAAATATTTATAAAATATTCACGTTTACATAATGAACAGGATATACATATTTATACTTGTAAAACCCAATGATCATATCTCACAAACACAGTCCTCTTTAATCGGGAGAAAACTATTCTGTGTGTAAACAGGTATAATATATGCTTTCAGTTTTCCGGGTTCTTTTTACTCAGACGTAGGCAGCGATAGTCCAGCGGTTTAGATTTCAGTTCCCCCTCTGTAGGTCTTTGATTAAATTCATGGCACGCACCTCTGACTTAGCTGAAGATAAGTCTGTGATGAGTTAAGTCTGTCAACTTGCACTTAGACAGCTTGGTAAAGTGTTGAAAAAAATCTACATCCTTATGTTACTCAAAATGCGTAAATGCATACAATTAAGCTTACCGTTTTTATACATAAATATAAATATATGGCAATGGTCGTAGGATGACAGACATTATATACTTGTAGATCAGTTTCTCTCGCAGATCTCATTTGGAACGTTAAGTATACAAGTGAAGTTAGTATGCCTCTGAAAGGTAATCTTATTAACTAATAATATCCGCTACTAATTTTATTAGTAACGCTACTAGGCGGAAAAGAATGCGAAGTATCTAAACTTAAAAATGTAATTGCGTTACTGGTGGAAATACATTGTAACAGATTCATTAATAGTACAGTCTGTTGGTTTATTATTCTTGATATATATCGTTTGATTATAAAATAATAACATAATCGAGATGAAGTTGTAACAAAGACAACCTTGTTTGCCTCGCAAATAAAAAATCATATGTTGAATGTTACTTTTACTGTAATAAAAGAAAATATAATAAAAAGACAAATATTTGTTTAATGGACATATTACATATTTCTTTTGTGTTAGAATGTAAATTAATCTACGAATATCAAAGTATGCACATAGGAATATTTACGTGTAGTGTGCATCAGCAGTTTAGTTACCATGACAAAAGCTCTGTTCAATGTCGAATCAGATGGCTGTTACTGCAGTAGTCCTCGTTTTTTTAAAAATAGGATTACGTTTGAATACGAGCTCACCTGATGTTAAGTGAGGTGCAGTCTAAGATGTACACCGCTCACCTAAAATGTGTCTACTCACGCTTTGTCCCCACATATTAATACTGATTAAAAAAAACCTCTTCACCGTTGTTGAAAATTTAAATGAAGTACTTTCATTTAATTTTCACTTTTATATAACGCGTTCTTCATTTACCTATAGCATCCAGGGTCAAGCAGATAACCTTGCAATATCGACTATTTCTGAAAGGAAATCGAAAGACAATCAGCTATTCTTGTGACCATTGTTGGTACACAGATTGTTGCAATATTTGTATAAGTAGCCGCGTTGGTATTTTTAGCATCATTGAATAGAAAACAAGATAAAAAATATAAGAATAAATAAATTTTATAGGACACTAATTTTCAATTTATTATTAAACCATTCGTATTAATTTAACAAAAACAAACGTACATATACTAGTTATTTTGAAAAGACTTGAAAGAGGTTTTTGCACAAAATTTTTTCGAAGAAAATAGAAAATTACGCGACTTTAAGGAATGTAACTAGATATAATACCATCATGCCCTCACTATGATTTATTATAGTACCGATACTGTCACATTTTAATTGTAATGAATGTTATAAATAAATAAAATTTTAAATTATTAAAGTTTTACAATACACAAACACATTTGTTTTGTATATTACTAAAGTAAGTTAACTGAAAATCTATAATGGTTATATGAAATTTCGCCAACAATACAAATTTTATGGATGAAAAGCAACATTTTTCCTTTGAATCACATACCTGACTGTAAAGCTATAACTTATTCCATAAATTACATACAATTTTTATGTCGAAATCCTCACGGTTCCCGGCAGCTTTTGAAGTAAAATTCGTGAGATACAGTGTCCAACAGGAAAATAATAATGCCCGCTAAACTCGTGCCTAATGCAATTATTTCGAAATAACAGCATTCCAAGTCACTGTATGCAATTGTGAACATCCATATTGATTAATAGTTTATTGCTACAATTTCTATTTAGTCGTATTCCTCATGAATCAGGGTCGAATCAAAGTAAGCTTTATGACACTAGTTAAACATTATTTTATAACAGTTATTTTATTTTATTTTATCTATAGTTATTTGATGCGCTGCTCTCATGATTGTTACAAAACCTTTCGCATACTATTCTATTAGTGTGTAAGTAAGTAAAATATGTTTCTATTCACGTTCACAATAACATGGACACGACACCTGACCGACCGAGAGCTCTCCATTATTGCTCTAAGGTACACAAAATCTGCGAAGACGCAATTGTTCAGCGTGATAAACTGAACCATTCGAAGAGGCGGCCAGTGTCCTACAGCGGAACCATGAAATGGTGACCAATGATGCAGTTTTCTATGTAAAAACATTTTAAGAACATTGTAGTCACTGTCGATATTATTTCATAATGGAACGCGTACTTGGATTTTTTATTATAGCCATCGATGTCCTACTTTCTAATGATAATTCTTTAAGAATAACCTACTTATTGAAACGACGCGAGTGGCTCAACGAAGCAAAAACTAAATTTTGACTTAACGCTATGTAATTTTAAATTTATCAATTGTATGAATTATATTTAAGTATTGATGCTTTCATATGCATAGTGTCTCATAGAAATTAAGATAGTAATTCTATCAGAGGTTACTCTGCGAAAATCCAATGTTCTTAAAGTACAACAATATGCTTTTATTATTTAGTGTACCTACTGCTTTTGGAATTTTTCGTGTTGATAAATATAGGATACTTGGCATATTTAAAGTTGTAACATTTAACTTTAAACCTAATTCAAACTGTTTTTTTTTTAAATCTTAATTGCACCCGTGCGAAGCCGGGCCGGTCACTAGTTGTATATAAAGTGCCCATTGTTTTATTGATTGAACGTAAAACTGCTTGTGTAAATATTTATTTAGGAATAATATGGAATTTGCGTTAAGCTCAATTATCCGGCAATCTTTTTCTGCATGAGTAGATACCCAAAGATTCTACTTTTTGCAAGTAACAAAAACCTCTAACGTCATTTTATTGCAGCCGGTCTTGTATTGGTTTTTCTGTTCAAATATTCTGTGGACATTTTTTTTCAATGGCAACGATTCTTTGTTAGCTTCTTTACTAAGTATTTTAGATTTCTCTATCTGATACATTTTTAGGGTACGAACAAGTACGGCTTTCGTGAGCCTATATTATCGGTATCATAAAGATGTATAAATCTTATAAATATAAATATGAGTATCATCAGTATTGAATTTAGTGTGAAAGCCTAGCATTTTACCAAACAATTCGTAATTCTCTATGTTATTATTATTTCCTTACAAACAATAAATATTTCGAAACATTTTTGTGTTTCCTTTACTAAACTTCCAATAAATTCTCCATTTTCAGCATTGTCGCAGTTATTCGATTCGGTAGGGTCAATAAATATCGATGAATTATAACAATCAATTTACATCATCGAACTCTATATTTGAATCGAATCTGTTCATTAATCGTAAATATCTAAGTCCATTACTGAAATATTGGCAAAATGTAGGTATATCGTTTTAGTCGAGGACATATTCGTAAATAACAATACATAACAAATACAATTGTCAATTTGATACGTTAATGAACAGCTTTAACTTTAACGCTGTGGGCATGGCAGATGAAATTTAGAAAATATAGGAACTGTAAATATGCTAATTGTAACTTAGAACCCAAATATTAAAATATTACGAATAATTAAATGCTTATATTTTATAGAAAGAAATTTCTGAAGTACCTACACCCGACCCCACCGCGCACCATGGATTTCGAATGAAGATTTTCTAGATTATTTTACCGGTGGCAACTATATACTAAAACATCTTGACATCTTGTAGAAACTGCATAAACAAGTCAATTGCCAAGGCTCTGACCCTGGCCCTTTCAGCGAACGCCAAACCAACGGACAGCCATAAAAATTCATTAACTCACTATTAATGTAGGTAGTTTTAATTTACTTGTAAGTATATAAAAACAATAGAACTATTAGTCCGAATTTGAATACCAACTGCATGCATAAATAGGTCATACTGGAAAATACTTCCTAATAACCATCCATGCGAGGAGGAAAAACTAAAAGGTAAGTATAAATATTTATGGTTATAATCTTTGAGAATTTTATGTATTGAGTATTCATAGACAGGAAGCAATGGATTTAATTCTTAATCATGATACGCAAATACCAAGGATACTGATGACATTTTATTAGCGAAATAAACAAGATAATGCTATTCCGATACAATGTTGATCGCACAACGTAGTTTGTTTGAACAAATTTCATTTTAGTCTGTCAACATATTTTAAAACACCTATTAATTTATTACCACTATTTCATTACGATGAAGTAGATAGCTGACATAATACTCCACCCTAACCGGAAGTACACCTAGATTTTTAGGTAGTTTCTAGTATTAAATAAGTGAAATGTCTCGTAGAACTTTCATTAAGCCTGAACTATCCGCTTAAGTAAAACAGTAAAACATTGCCTTGTTATTAATATAATAAAAAAACATACTGCGATATATTTACATGTATTCGATCATTTTTATCAAAAAAGTTAAAAGTAGTAACCATTTCAATGCTCAAATTCTTCGACCTTTATTTATCATTGCATCTATAAAACGTCTCCTATACTCTACGAATTAACGTAATAAAATACAATATGATTTTGCGTAAAAGCTGTAAAACAACGATATAAAATAAACATATTTGCACAAGAATTCCTAGATGTGTCATACATATCTATTTGAAAACGAATCTACATACTTATCACCATACAGTTTCCTTGAAAGATGTATGTTAAATTTTTCTTTAAATATTTATTGGCCTTGATTAAATACCACGAACTTGTACGCAAACGAAATTATTATTGGGAATACCATAAACACTAAGGTTAGCTTAAAACTTTATATCAAACCCTTTTCGATACAAATAAAGTTATTCGTGGAAACATAATTCTTCGTTATCTTATAAGGTCATTTATTGTTATAAAAAAAACATGAAAGTTATTTTAGAAATCACTTAATTTTTCCGAAGAAATATGCCTAAAAAGTTTATTAACTACATAATCATTAAGTTTTGTTAAATATACAAACTTTTCGTTGACGTTATGAGTACGCGGTCCACAATGCATCGGGCACAAGTCTTTACAATCGCTACGTATGAGAGAGACGCAATTCTGTAGGTCAATATCGAGGTCATTTTATCTTTTCTTTAGCTTCTTTTTAATGCATAATTCTATTTTTATAACTAATAAAGCCTGCGTAACTTTGACTTATTTCAATGATAATAATATTTTAATACTTAATTTCAATTAATTACATGATAATTGCTAACTTGTCTACTTCCATTTAAGATCGCCGGTGAAAATAAATGATCTACACAGAGAATCATAATTAAAGTAAGTTTAATCTAATACTGAAAGGAGTGATATAAATGTTTTTATGGGTAATGATTAAAATTTATTAGTCGAACTGTAATTGACATTAACCTTTAAAATATTATGCAAATTGACAAATGAATGTCAATGCACTTCGATAACCTTATAATCGAATGTTTTTAAATGCAGAACGAAATAATGTTTATCAGATTCGCAATAAAAAAATTATATTGTTCTTGCCATTGGATTTTCTTCCCTACCTATGTAAATGGAAGTTTTATACCATTTATTGATGAAATGTATTATAGCTATGTCTTTATTTTGATACTATAATATACGTAAGTACATATTTGCACGTACGTTTCAACGGACATATTATAAAAAAACTGTCTCACGGATTTTGAGGAAACTTATTTAAGAATATTCCTTACGATGTCAACAATGGCTCAGGCTATGTCATAATAGTTAACTTTTTAAAATACATTTCTTATGAACGAGTATTAATTTTCGCTCTATAAAACAAACGGAAACGACTAGTATTGTAATAAAACTATAGTATAACATACTGTAATAACATCAATCTAATCAATTGAACAAGAACAATATTTATGTACCTTCCTATAATATTAGACACTTTTAATCTTAAATTACCGTAGCTGTGGGACTAAAGAATTTCATACAAAACACTTTATTTCAGATCACAATGGTAACATTGACAGAAGTTCGTACAAAAAAAATTGTATGGATAAAAAATGTGGTCTATTTCGTTATGTTTTTTCTTTCTCTACCATAGCGTGGCGAGGGACGCTTATCGCTTACAGACGTTTATTTTAGAACTAGGAAATGTTTTTTTTTAAGCTGGTACCACCATTTACCATTACTATTGTTGGAATAACTATTCTATTGCCATAAAAGAAATATCATTTGTTACCATCATACTGGGTTATTGATAACTTTACATTTCTAAGACTTATGTTGTTTATGTGGTGTTGTACTAAGTAGCTAATGGACATCCTATTTTTGTTTCTGCAAAATGATTCTTTCAAAATTAAAAAGAAATAAAGAAGAAAATAATAGAGCCTAATAATTTAAATTTCAGTCCCCCGTTCATCGGAGTGGCTAATGGGTCTGCGTTCAAATCCAGGCACGCTACTCATTCAAAGCTCCGTGCGTTTTATAACTTTAAATTTAAATATCGATAAAAACATACGCAATCGTTTTAAAATTAAAAAAAATCAAAATATCAGAAGGTTCCTATTAGGAAGATACACTACGTATGGATGAGGTGAGCAGCTGGCATGTTTCCATAGAAGTGCCCGGTGTCCATTTACAGTAGGCACTGTAGCCAGGCTGTCTGCCGCGCCTACCGTCATTATGGAACCGGCAGCGAAGCCTTCAATTACAAGCGAATTAATTATGAAGGACGCGGTTAGTTGCGAGATCTCTTTCTCTACTTAGCAAATGTTGTAAAACAGGAAAATCGGAATATAAATTGCCTGATATGATTATTTTGTATGTTAAGGAGGAAATTTTTAATCAGAAAAACATGATCTTATACCATTCTTAAGTTTTCAGACTAATAAGAAATAAACTGTATCACATATCCTTTCTTTCACATTTCGTCGTCTTTAAATATTAGGTAAATATTACAAAAAGGTAAACGTAAAAGGAAGTACCTAGTTACTCATGTCTGATTGTATCTACATATCGCATTATACCTACACTTACATACGTAAAAATTTACAAGAAAACGACTTTCTTATGAACAAGTGTACAATTTTAATAAAGAAACTATTCACAAACTTATTGTGCGAAATCAAGATCATGTACAGATTATCTAAGCTTTAGATTCTATGGCAACAAACGAACTAATCAGGTTGGCTGGGCATGCGGGTGACACGTTCTGATCCGAGTGAAAGGCGTGTATGTAAACGTACTTTACGTCCACAGCCTATGCAGTACCCAGCTGTTCTAAATACTTGGCAATTTTTAACATACTATTCAGGTAATTGAGATAAACGAGAGTATTTCCCGCAACGTTCCGAACACTAACTATGATATTGAAATTCTTCTCTTTAAGCCTTAATAGACAGAGGTCGCTACCTCTGTCTATTAAGGTACTGCTATTTTGCCTGATAGAAAGTGATGATGCAGTCAGCGAAGTAGCACGGTTGCTTAATATATAGATATTTATTCACTTTGCCTTCGAAAAGGACCAGGTTGCTCTTTACGATGAACACGCAGGCAGGCCATTCTAATGTTCATGTATTTTTTATTCGAAATTACGTCCGAGTATACCTGCATTCAACTACCATATACTTAAGGAAAAGCTGACCGCTTAAAGGAAAAATTTCTTACGTGTCTACTTTTAATAAGGAAAAAATCTAATAGTATTTCTTTAACGTACGCTCTTCGAATACAGCAGAAATATGAATTTCATATCGCATCCGCAAAATCAAACCGTAATATATTAAAATAACAATTTTACATAGAATGATAAACCTAGTTATAATTCATTTGATACAAAATGATCGAACTAGACACAATGTGATTATTGAAACTTAATTTTGTTATTGATCTGCAAGTATATTTCAACTAATTACAAATTCTAATAAAACAAACATTGAATTGAATGTGTAATACCAAAAATCGCTTCCTGTAATACAATCTCAATATTACTTTGTTACTTAATTTAATCATAGCATATATCATTCTCGCTGCGTAATAATACCTATATTACGATGGTATTTACTAGTACTTACCATTTAAGACTTTCACTATAATGTAGTATTGCAGCTTTGTTCTAGTGAAACGTCGAAGTAGTCATTGCAAGTAGAAAGGTCAAGACACTTTGTTCTTGCTAATATCGTTATACCGATATTGCATATTGTCGTAAAATAATACCACAACATCATATTACTTACATTTCCTAATATCATTTGTAATAAAGAAATGTTGTTTGTATTTATCTCCTTCGCTGATTATGATTTTCCTTTCGATTCGGAAATACTTTCAGATAATAATTTGCTAATTTTATAAGCCAAGAAAGATATAATAGTAAAGAACATACTTACTATATATTTGTACTTGGGCTCATCAGTGATCATCATCATCAGCCATCAAAACTTTGATTAAAGTGATATTTTACGCTCAGTATGCAGATGAAGCAATGAATAACACGTAAGTACTTATGCATAAATGGTTTTGCACCGAACCGGGCTCAGTGGAAGTTTTGCGTGGCCCACTTCTTCCATACGTACGATTTCATCAATTTTTACTATACAATACACTAGTGCTTTAGGAGTGACGAAATGCGACATAGCTAAATAAGAATCTCATTAAAAGTACTTAGTACATATAATATCTACTAAAAAGAGCGCGAGTAAGCATCCCAAATTGAAGTAAGCAAAGGCTAAGTTTTCTATTGCTTAAGATTTCTGCTTTGTAAATGTCTTTTGTCAGTTTTTTGTAATTTCAACAATAGGTAATTAATGTTCATTATTATTATTAAGTAAGTACATTGTTTTACCTATTTTTTTTAAAGGAAAATTTTATATCTATAGATAATACTCACACTTCAAGGCAAAATTTCTTTCCGAAGTAGATTTCAGTAATGGTGTCCACTCCGACGGCTTGACATTTCTACTACTGGGTATTTTCCAAAATGTATTAATCAATAACTTTGCAACCACGTTCATTACTTATTTATCGATTTCAGTAACGATATCACGAATAAATATAAACAAACTCAAATAACGTATGCACTTTTATATCTTAAATACAATAGACAATCGTGTATATTATACAAAAGTAATATGTACAAATTATTCAAAATTAACATTGAATGTTCATCTCCAACCACGTCCTATCATGAACTGTTGATTACCTCCAGCATAATTTACGAATCGACGATGCATTTACTGATTAAACCATTAACAGTAAATATATTGTTGCCAAGTAAATATTTACAATGACTTACGGAAAATTACTGACTCATTGTTTGTAAACAAGACACGAAAGGACTACCGATACGATTCTTAATATTAGTTTTAGATTTCAATCTCCGTTATCATCGTCACCTTGTCGATTATAAATATGTAGATATCCATTACAATATACTTAATGCGTTAAATTGTTAAGTATATTTGTCATAAAATCGGTACAAATTATAATAAACTAAAAAATAAATACTCGTATTAGTCGCTACAGTGCTGAAGGAACAAACCTGCGCGTCTTACAGTCAAAATGATTTGTAAAGTGAGTGAAGTTTGCCTGTTCACACTAAGCCAGCATGGTAGACTATAGCCTTAAATCTCACGAGGCAATCAAACCTAGGACTATACAGTGGGTTAAAAAAGTTTAAATCGGTGAGATGTCCTTATAAACGTAAGACGCTATTGCCATGTACAAATTTGGTGTCGGTTCATTGAAATCTTGTTTTAAAGTGTTTCAGTAGGTACTTCCATCTTACCAGTGATGTGCCTTGACTCCCTTGACCTTGTCACTGCGATACTTCAATTGAGCAACCACTTGACAAGTATTGATTACCCACGAAAATATGTAAGTTTAAGGATTTCATAATAATTCGTCGAAAATCCGATGATTGGTTAAACAACTTCTTACACTATTGGGCAACTGTGATCTGTTTACTTAAAAACTGTTTAAAAATAAGTGTAATGGATTGAACGCAACTTAGTGTTTGAGTAATATACTGAAAGTACTTAGATTGAAGGTGGTTTACTTGTAAAAATTCAAACATTTAAATACCTTGAAACTTCACCCGACTCTATGATACTTGTAGTTAAAAAGCAGATTCTACTTAAGCAGTTTTAAGTTACTTAAGCACTGTTATTCTAATAGCTTTTTGATTTGTAAATGTAACTAGCGCTCGTAGCCCTGAAGAGATTGTAACAAATTGCATTTCTAAAGTGACTCTTACATGAATGGCCGCTATTAACTAACTTCCACAAGTGTTTTCGTGTTTCGGAAGTCACTTTAATCAACCTTAAAATTACGTTAAACCTAGTCAAATGCTTTCCGGCCAGTTAAAATACATCCTACAGACGAAGTAGCCTCCGAAATGTATTTCCGATACCGATACCAAGAGTGAATACATTGGACCAACGTGGCGAAGTATGCTCCGATCCTCTGGCTGTTGCAGTCAATGTTTATTTGTTTATACTTACTGCACAAACTACCGTGGCCCGCAACGTCTGAATTGTTGTGGTCGAGACAGCCATCCTTCCAGCGTTCGAACTAAGACACAAGGGTCATTCAATAATAAAAGTGTATCTAGGTTACCATTTAATTACAAGTGACCTGCATGCTCATTTGTTACTTCCATAAAATAATAAAATACAAAAGACAAAAAAACGCGATCATTGCGGTTACACTGATGTAATGTTAAAATGTATAAAAACAATACTGTAATTTACGTTCAATTCGAGTTATAGTTTTGCAAACCCTAAGAGTTGTTAAACGTTTAAAACCAGTTGCTTAAAAAAATCGTGACCGTGTTTGACATAAATGGACGATCTATCAACTATCAGTAATTATGATTAACTGAATATAATTTACAAATTATTGTCCGGTTCATATAGAACAGTTAATAAATATTTGTGTTATTTACCT
>DWUN01003647.1:0-11761 GCA_018249975.1 Passova gellias
GGCGGGCGGCGGGCGGCGGGCGGCGGGCGGCGGGCGGCGGGCGGCGGGCGGCGGGCGGCGGGCGGCGGGCGGTCGCCGGACGGCGACAATTTAATAATTAGTCATCGGGGACATCTACATGCGCGACCGTCTTATTCTAAATTAGGCAATTACATTGCACGTATTACGGTAGCCGAACGGCCGACAGACATATGCATACAATATACTCATTATATATGTATATACCTATTACCTATACCTATTACTTAAATAGACGCAAAGAAGAGACGAGCTCATCGCACAAACCTTCGCTCTGCGACCTCCGGTTTATCCGTCGTAGTCTAGGTACTAGACCGTGAGGCCGGCCGGCCGGTGAGGATGCTTACCTCTTACCTTTATACGGTCGTGGCTCGTCGGGCGAGGGGCCGGCTGCAGGCAGGCGAGCCCCGGCGCCGCCGCTGCCGCGCGCTCTCCTGGGGACAACACACGAGCGGGTCAGCGGTGGCCCGTCTGTCCGGCGGCGCGGTCCGGGGCGGAGCTGCGGGAATCCCGTCTATTCCACTATTTAAGTTGCCGATAGAATTTTTTTTTTAAATGCAGTATATGCATGCAGCTCGTTCGCTAGCTAACCGTCGAGCATAAGACTTCCTCGATTGTTTCCGTAGGTACTTAATAAATGCGTATAGTCGAGCTAGCCAAGTCAAACTTTAGGCTTCATTATATATTATCCTAAGTTATAAATAAGGACAAATGAAATTTTGAATTGTTATTAATTTTTTTATGCTCCTATAAATAAAGTTCAGGAGTGACCATGTAAGTTGGCACCGTGCCGTAGTTGGCAAAGTATTACGTAAGCAGAATTTTAGTAAATATGAACTCCCCCGTCCCCCTCGTCGGCGAACACCCCACGCCCGCCCCTACGCTTATGTACACACGGTGGTTGGTTTGAATTAAAATCTACTAAATTTTGCATAGCGATCAGAAATAATAAATAAATATTGCTGACGTAACCACTGTCTAGACCCCCGCCCCCGTGTCATTAAAAATAAGCGAAGACCCTCCAACCCCCCCCCCCCCCCACCCCCCACCCTCCGGTGCTCACGTAATACTTGAATGACCCCTACTGCTGCCTCGTTAACATAAGCATTTGAAGCGAGTGGTATTCGAATGACACTATCGATACGTTCGTGAGCATTTAGCGGCGTAGAGAGCGTCGGCCGGTCTGTCCGCTAGAGGCTCGAGGCGGAAGCTCGGAGATACGCCGGCGTGCGCGCCGCTTTGGACTTTTGCCTGAAGTTTCTTCGGATAATCAAAGAAAAAAAAAGCCTTAATTCCACAGTTATGCTTCTGAGTTATGATTGGAGGGCCGCGGCGCCGGACCGGGCCGCCACGCGCGCTGCATTCGCTCAATGAAACGTCGAGCAATAGTCGCGTTACAAAAAGTCTGTTTAAATGCGAACTGAAAATTAATTAAATATCGTATTCAGTTGAATAACTTTCAGTATAGTATTATCCGTAGGGCTACGATAACGGGAGCGCGCGAGCGGCCGCCCGGCGCCGCCCCCGCACGCCGCGCGGCGCCGCCTGCGTGTAGGCGTTCTGCTGCTCTCATTGTATTCGATTTTCACAGATAATAGGTTTAATCGATTGTGTTAAGATTCGGTACGGATAAGAAGATATTTGCCGGATATTGCTTAAATAGTGATGTAACTTTTTGTAACGTTTCTTTAACAACATTTCTGTCGTGTTTCTTGTATATCTATGACACAAGAGGGATTCGAGGAGCGATGTAATCGCGCGCCTACGACGCCCGTTCCACGCGGGCGGCGGCGGCGGCGGCGGCGGCGGCGGCGGCGGCGGCGGCGGCGGCGGCGGCGGGCCATCGGCGTGCTGCACTCGCGCATCATTCGACTATCACGTTACGACAACAATGGGCTCGCATTCGCGTTACGTCACCGCCGCCCCCGAGCCGCCCCCGCCCGCGCCCCGTCGGCCGCGCCGCGAAGCTCCGTGAAAGTTTAATTCGTCGCTCGCACGCGGGGTATCGTTATAACCGCAACGTGTAGGTCATGCGCCACGCACTATGGAACAGCGGCTCATACGACGAGAGACTAGAGCCCGCAGCGCTCCGGCGTGCGTCGCATCGCTCCATCGGCTGACGGTCGGTGAACAGAACACATCGGGCAATTCGGAGACGGGTGGGGGCGCCGCCGACGTAATGGACGTTTCGACGTCGTCCACATGCCCGGCACGGGAGCTCATCGACGACGCGCCGCCGGCGGGGGAGGGGCGTGCCTTCTCCCGACCTCGCAATTCGACCGCAGGCCTCGCATACGTTCCACGAACGTTTCGCTGTCGCCGAGGAAACGCCGTCTACGTCCCGGCCGCCCGGCGGGTGCCGCATGTACGATATTGTTTTAAGAAATGAAATTTGAAAGAGCAGTCCGACAGCCGCCGCTCGGAGCGCCAGCGTCACGGGCACTACGATAGCGAGGAACCGAAATAGGAACGTATGAATTAAACGAAAGAAGCTTTACTTTCAAAACTAGACTAGCTTCGCGCGAGTGCGCGGAATGAACGAGTGGAGCGCAAAATAGTCGCAGAACGCGTAACGCGGACTGATATCGGGTGTTTTTCAACATTGAAAGGGATCGTACGAGACAGAAACGTTGACGAACGAGTTCGTTGAAACGATAAGCGGCCACTCGTGGCGCCGCGCCCGCGGCTCGGGCGGGGCGGGGTGGGGGGGGGGGGGGGGGGCACGCGCCTGTCGTGTGTTGTAATCGATTTCAAGTAAACTCCTGGAGAGTGATGACTTAAAATTATGAACATACATTACAATAAGATTCGCGTGATAATGCGGGAAAATAAAGAAAACCGGCCAAGTGCGAGTCGGACTCGCGCACCTAGGGTTCCGTACAAACCGTTCGTTGACACAGAAGTTTGATTTTGTAACAGCTTAAAGGTATTATAGCCCCGAATATTCGATACGAATTTCAATTTAATATCTCCACGCGTTACTGAGAAAAAGGGTCTCGACAGACGGACGGACAACAAAGTGTTCCTATAAGGGTTCCGTTTTTCCTATCAAGGTACGGAATCCTAAAAATGGTGAATTTCAATATTTAAAAAATATAAAATAAAAGATTAAATAGATCTATTGGCCGCCATCGAACCATCAAACCGGAAAGGTGCTTAAAATCGATTCCAAATATCGAATATGAATGTTTTTTATATATTTTACATTTTTCGTAGCAAATTTTTGAAACATTTCCATAGCCTTTGTAAAAACAAATTTCATAGACAACTCGGATGATGTTCGAATTTGTGAATGAGACATGGAACCCGTCCGTCCGTCCGTCCGTCCGTCCGAGGTCAACAGAACTTATTCGACACTCGTCGTTCGTTTTAAAAATGTCAGAAGGGTATTATAAAAATTATAAACAAAAGTTTTGATCATTTGTATCTAAATATGGGGTGTCGCTTTTTCTGGCAACGATACGAACAGTGCGAGCTTCCGGAGTCGAGAAATGGATGACCTCACAATATTTTACGAGATAAAAAGTGAAATTGATTAGGTACTGTATGAGAATTAAAACAATAAAGTAAAATGAATATATTTAATATTCAATAACCAAGACGATTAGGAAAAAGATGTTAGATGAAAGGGAGCGCGCGCGGCCCTTGATGGCTGATCGTGAACTGATTTTAGGTAAAAGTGAATTATTCAAATGCGGCGCGCGCGCCCCGCGTAAATGCTGACTCTAGCAGATGCACGGTTGCACCGTACATGCTCCCAGGGGCAGAACATGAAGGTAGAAGTGGTATATATGGCTGACAGTGTAACAAGGTGATTCCATTTAGTCCTTATTCTAGAGAATTAAAGTCCCTATGAGAATTTTGTACTCCTAGACCTAGGTGTCGTGCACTTGTCCACTTTACGAATTTGGGGAACACTATATACACTGTTCAACCGCACTTCGTTTTCACTAACACTAGGGCCGGAAGGGCCTGGCGCTGTGGACTGTAGGGTGATCGTGGGTTGAGGATTCTCTTGTCGAACCCTCGCCACGTCTAGCCGACGCAGTGTCCATTGCTTGCTGCGGAATCTGCGTGCAACGTAACTGCCGTAATTATCAATCCCAATCCCAACATCACATAGATACCAATGTAATGGTGCACATCGTGATATGACATCTCACCGTATCTTATATCATTTGCTTTTAATTCGTGTATCTGTTTTTGAATATTTTCCAATTGTAGTTTACTAGAAGGTAATGAGTAGTTAAGCAGTCGAGGGGGCGGCATGCTAATATTTATTAAGCGATTTATAGGTTCTACATCGGGAATGTGAACATTATTTTTAATGTAGATGTTGTTGAATCCCTCATTATGAGCGTAGATTGTAAAATTATCAGTTTTTACTAAACATTTCTGATTTATGTTTATAATTCCTGCATTCTCCATGTGCTCTACCGTGGCTTGGTCTTCACACAAAATCCTTACAGGACATTGCCGACAGCAAAAGAATATGTAGGTGTTTATTTTGCTCATTTCTGTCCACTCATTGGTACATGTAGTATAGCTTATTGAACATTTTTGCGTACTTGGATCGATGAGACACAAGTTATCGTAGTTTTTGAGATGATACATAGGTCCTCTCGAGTAGCACAGGTATCCACTACTACCGTCGCGAAGACATGACTTGATATCTTGCTCCGACATGGGTAAATATTTCTCATTCCTCAGGTTAATAGCTACAAACTCTGCTATGGGTACAATTCGAGCCATGCCAGTGGTACCAATAGCATGTGGAATTGACAATATTTTCGTGATTTCGAATGGATCCCGAGTCACCAAAGGAAGCCGTAACTCAAATAATAAATAGTCTTCTGACATCCTTGCTCGAATTTTCAATAGGTTGTAGATGTTCCTAAATTCATTATGTAGGTTGTTAATAGGTAAAGTTAGTTCCTTTGTCAGATGACTGGATATAACGTTCAGTGTTTCTTTTAGCTGTTCAGGAGAAATTAGATGAAAATTAAGGTTGCCTTGATAAATATCTGTTAAAGTGTCTAATAAAGTTGCCTGCACACTTGCTAATTGCTTTAACATGTTATTTGCCGCAACAGCCCCTAACGTATAATCGGTAATCATGAGGTTTCTTTCTTGTTCAGTTTTAAAAATGTTCTGAAAGTGATCAAACTGCCGCGATAAATAATTTAACATCTTATGTTGTTTATTAAGCGACTCTTCACTCCGTTTCAAAACGTTATATTCGGCTTCCACAATAGACGTTTGATTTCTTACGAGCGACGCCAAATGATTTTCGTTGTCATGAATCAGTAGTATATCTTGTTTATACTGTTCAGCGAATCTCTCATCTAATACACCAAATAGACTATTTGCCAAATACCCGACCCCGTTGATAAGGCCCCGGCGCTTCCGGTTTTCCCGACGCGTGCTGGAATGCTGACTCAGTAACAGCTGGTTGTAGTATGTCAATTCTGTGAAATCCTGTTGTAATTGCATTGTTATTACATCACAATGCGAAACATTCTTAAGTTGAGAACACACTCGATCCAAATATTTAATGTATTTTTTGCATGCCTCTGTTCCTTGCCAATAAGAGTCCATATTATAGTATGTGACTATTTTCCATTCATCCCTGATCAATCTCATAACCGAAATTTTATCAAAATATAGTCCTTGATCATCCTTTAGAAGAGTAACATTATACGAGCCTTGTGTTGTGTTGAAAATTGTCATGAAAAGTAGAAATAACGTCATTAAGGATACAAAATTGCAACTAGATGTTCTCGTCTTCCCTGTTGTTATTTTGACATCAGATACCGTAGTCGGAGTAGTAGCATCGTTCACTGGAAGTCTTGATAACTTTATAATTGGGCGTTTAATAAATCCGTTTTTTGTTTTTAATGTGACAACCCTTACTTGTCCGTCTTCCCCGGGATGTAGCTCAACAACGCGACCTACCGCCCACTTGCCAGGGGGTAGATTTGCGTCATTGATTGTCACTATGTCATTTATTTTAATATTAGGTTGCTGATTTCTCCACTTGCTTCTTGCTGATAGATGACTAAGGTATTCTGTGCGCCATCGTTTCCAAATATCCTGAACAATTTTTTGTGTAAGATACCATCTAGTACGCATGTCCGTTTCGGTCTCCATGATATTCATGTTTTGATTTATGTTTATAAAGCTTGATGGAGTGAGAAATTCTATATCGTCTACATCTTCAGTCAGTGGGCAGAGTGGCCTCGAGTTCAATAAACCTTCGATTTGAGCTAGAATCGTAGAAAACTCTTCGAATGTTAGCCGCTGTTCTCCAATTACTCTTCGAAGATGATACTTGACGCTTTTTACTGCCGCTTCCCATAGACCACCTGCTGACGGCCACGACGGTGCATTAAAATGCCACTCGATTTCCATATTCGTTATCTCTGTGATGAACTCTTCATTAAATGTCTGAAGAATGTTTTGATACTCATGCGCCAAAATATTGCTGGCGCCAACAAAGTTAGTGCCATTGTCACAATAGACATGTCGTGGGGATCCTTTTCTAGCTGCCATCCTTCGCAATGCCGCTAAGAACGCAGAAGAGGAGAGGTCTGAGACTAGTTCTAAGTGAACAATCCTAGTCACCATGCATATAAATACTGCGATATAACCCTTTGTGGTCTTGATACCACGACCCTTGTTGGCCTTTATAAACACATGTCCGGTAAAATCTACACCGGTATTATAAAAGGGTTTAGCTGTGTTGCATCTCTGTGTAGGCAAATCTCCCATCAGCTGTGTTAATTTAGTTGGATTTTGTCTACGACATGTCACGCAACTTCGTATACGGCCCTTGACAGCCCTGTTGCCACTCAGGATCCAATACTTCAGGCGAATAGTAGCTAACGTAACTCGAGCACCTCCATGTAATGAGAGTATATGCGCGTGATCGATGATTAAGTTAGTGAGGAGGCCGTTATGCGGTAATATTATCGGATTCCTCATGTCAGGATCAATATTCGCTTTATTTAACCTGCCTCCAACTCGAAGAACTCCTTCGGTGTCCAAAAACGGATTAAACTGCAATAACTTGCTTTTAACATGAAGAGATTTTTTATGTTGTAAATAATTAATTTCGCTTGCAAATTCCAATTGTTGTACATACTTGATAAGTGTATTTTTTGCTTTATTTATTTCTTTTAAGGTAATGTAACTTATTTTACATGTTTCTTTTTTCTTCGTAAAATTAATAAATCTTAACACCCAAGCTAAAACTCTTATTAATTTTTGAAGTGAACTAAATCTAGTTAATAGTTCTTCAATTATGTTAGATGTCTTTGTAGTATAATTAACTAGTGTAGGCTTTTTAACTTCTTCGTCTGTCTTGAAGAGTCCAGTCTGCGTACCGGACAGGCTCGTGCTATGTTCAGGAAGCCATGGCGGTCCTTGCCACCATAGAGAATATTCTTTTAGCTGAACGACATCCATGCCACGGCTAGCGCAGTCCGCTGGGTTTTCTGCTGACTTTACGTAATGCCAATGTTGCGGAGGCATAATTTCGGTAATTCGTTTCACCCTGTTCGCGACGAATGGCTTCCACCGCTCTGCGTTTCCCTGCAACCATGCGAGTACAACCATCGAATCTACCCAACCGTAGAATGCTATGCTATAATTGCTCAGACATTTCTTCACCTTCTCCATCAACGTGGCTAATAGCAAAGCTCCGCTTAATTCTAGCCTTGGCAACGATACTGTTTTGCTCGCCGGGACGAGCCTGGCCTTTCCCGCTACCAGCGAGACCCGAACCTCTCCATTCAAAGTTACTTTTGAATAGATAACACATGCATATGCCTTCTTCGAAGAATCACAAAATCCGTGTAATTCAATCTGACTTCCGGTCCCTGACGTATATAACCAACGAGCTAGCTTCATATCGTTTATATGTGTCATATCTTCTCTTATCTTGACCCATTCCTTTGCAATGTCCTCTGGCAATCTATCATCCCACTGTATATTAGATATCCACACCCTTTGAAATAAAAGTTTCAGTTTGGTCGATACTGGCGATAACCAACCAAGCGGGTCATACAATTTGGATATATCTGAAAGCATAGATCGTTTCGTTAGTGTTTTCTTCGTTGGCTCAATTTGCGATTGAAATGTAAATGTATCTAGTTTAGGGTTCCATCGTAGACCTAATGTTTTTGTTGATTCTGGTTGTTTGAACTCAAAACTTTCCTCCGTCTGTTTAATATCTACACTGTTTGTCAATAGCTCTTTTGAGTTTGATTTCCATTTGCGGAGATTGAATCCGCCCGTCTTTAATAACTTGATTAATTCTTCCTGTAATTTTAATGCTGATTCGATTGTTTCCGCCCCATGTAAAACATCGTCCATATAAAATGATTGTTCTAGAACTTGTACGGCCTCACTTTCTTTGTAATTAGATCGCTCATCTTCGGCTAACTGTTTAAGAGTCATCATAGCCAAAAACGGCGCGGCCTTGGTGCCATATGTGACCGTACACAGTTGATATTCTTTTAAAAACGATTCAGGAGAATCTCGCCATATCACTTTTTGAAATCGTTGGTCTTGTTCATTTACCCAGATGAATCTGAACATTTTTTCTATATCAGCTGTAAAGGCATAGCGAAATTGTCTCCATTTAAGTAATAAAGATTGAAGATCCTGTTGAAGATTTGGGCCTTTTTGCATTAAATCATTTAAACTGCATCCTAATGTTGTTTTTGTAGAGGCGTTAAACACTACGCGAAGTGCCGTAGTAGATGAGTCATGTCGCAGAACACAATGGTGAGGCATATAATAATTAGGTTTCTGATTACCGACGGACAGCTTCATATGTCCGAATTCTTTATATTCATTGATGAATGATTTGTATTGTTGTGCTATGTTTGAATTAATTCGAAATTTTCTTTCTAATTGATGGAATTGGGCAATGGCCGCTTGTTTCGATGACCCTACCTGTTCTTCAAAATTTTCTTTAAATGGAATTCTGACCTCATACGAACCATCTTCTCTCCTTTTTGTTGTAGACTTATAAAAGTTAAAACACTGACTATCTTCCTCTGATATAATGGGTGGTTCCGAAATGTCTTCTATTTCCCAGAATTTTTTGATTTCATCCACTTGATTTAGCACAACATTACATTGTAAAGTTTGCACGTTTCCACATAAGAGCCAGCCTAAACGAGTTTGCTGAGCTATGGGTAAGCTGACTTGATCCGATCGACTAATCCCGTCCAGTATAATATGCGCATACACATCTGCTCCTAACAGTATATCAACAGGTCTGCTAACATTAAAGTCAGGGTCCGAGAGTTGTATGCCGTTCAAATGAGACCATGTAGGCCTGCTGAACGTGCAACTAGGTAAGTTTTTGATAAGCGTGTTCATGATGAATACTTCTGTTTTAAAAGAAAAGTCGCTATACAATGAATTGCATTCTATCTCGGTAACACCTTTGCAGCTGCTCTCCTTCGCTCCTACTCCTGATATTATTCCCTTACACCGTTTTCTAGGCAATGCTAAAACTTGTGTTGCATTTTCAGATATAAGTGAAATTTGAGAGCCCTGGTCTATAAGCGCTCGCATCTTGTGAAACGATCCATCCCCTGCTTTGACGTTAATTACAGCCGTAGCTAGTAATATTTCAGTCGTGTTATTGCCTTGTTGCATTACTGAATTTATGTTAGATGCTTGATCATTGCCCGCAATTGTTAAATTTACTGCAGAATTTTTGAATGCTTCATGGACAAGCGTGTTATGATTACCGTTGCACTCACGGCACCTTTTTTCTGACGTGCAAGCCTTATCGTTATGTGAATAAAGACAATTTTGGCATAAACGAAGTCTTGATAATGTTTTGCGTTTATCTTGAGGTGTCATGTTTAAAAATTTATTACAGAAATAAAGTCCATGCATTTCTTTACACAATGGACATGACAATTTCATGGAATTTGCATTGTTTGGAAATGAGTGACCTCCTTTATACGTAGGTACAAATTGTTTAGCGTTATAATGATTTGCTTTGAACGGTTTAAAGTTATAATTATATTTTTGAGTATTAGTGTATGGTTTGAAGATGTCTTGTTTCTTACGAGACGACTCTAACGTTGTAAATCTGTTCTCTAAGTATTTTAAAAAGTCTTGTAGGTTTGGCAAATCCCGCGGGCTATTCAGAGATTCTAAGTAGCCATTGTGAGATTCCGTATCCAACTTTTGTGACAAAATATGGACCATTAGAGGGTCCCAACCGCTTATATTTACCCCCAAGTTTTTAATAGCATTAAGGGACTCTTGTGCAGTGTCATGTATTTTCTTGATGTGATTTACCGAAGCCTGTTGAGTAGCCGGTAGATTTAATAAATTGTTTGCGTGTGTTGAAAATATTAACCTTATGTTGTTATATCGATTGTTCAAAATTTCCCACGCTACGGGGTAATTTTCAGTGCTAATTGGCAAATGTTGTATCAAACGCTCGGCTTCTCCTCTCAGCTTTCCTTTCAAAAATTGCATTTTCTGTGCATTTGAGATACAGATATTATTATGAATTGCTTCTATAAACAGATCTTTAAACGATATCCAATTCTGATAGCTTCCACTAAAATTGGGTATTTCCATTTTTGGTGTCCAATTTTCCTTGTGTGAGACCGACCACAACTTGCAATTTATTTCTTTCTTAAGGTTATTATACGTGTGTTCGTACCTTGTGAAAGATCTTTCGTAATCCATATCCATTTCTTCGAATTCGCTGTCCAACTCCCAGTGGAGATTATCTATTATCGCCCACCGAGATTGCAGACTACGTAGTGCATCATCCAATTCCCACTTTTGTGTGATAACATTCAAATCAATACTTGATGCAGTTCTATGAAATGCTCGGAAATTACTCGATTGTCGCTTAAGCATGTCATCTAGCTTACTACATGAACCCCTGGACGTTTGCCTCGTGGATGTCGATTGATGGGTATCCTCAGAGTTTGAGGATTGTCCTGTTTGCTTACCCTCATGCTGTCGACTCACCTCTCCCTGTTGAGAGTCCTGTTTTTGCGAGCGAGGTTTACCAGTAGGTTCTTCTATTTTCCTTCCTTTAAAAGCTTGTTGTTGTTCATAGATGAACAACTTAGCAGCCTTATAAATATCGTGTACTTGCTCATACTCATTATTTGTAAAATACGGATGGGCCCGACTTCCTTCCGTACTAATGCGATCATGATTATATTGATATTCGGCCCAATAGGCCTCTAGAGTTTCTAATCGTCTTTTAAAATAATCTGAAGATTTACGATCTGCGGCATCCTTTTTGATATTGGTGACTATCTTGGCCATAGCCACCTGCAGCTCCACCTGATTCTTGTAGATGTCTCCCATGTTAGTTGTATATTAAAAAATGCAACGATCTTACTTGATAGCTCCTTGCTTACTGCTCACAGCCTCCCTGCTTGCTGTCGACGATCTCTTGTATCCACAATCACTGCAATCCTGATACTCGTCACTGTCAGAGTTCTTGTTAACCACTAACAATGTCTTTGATAACCTTGCTGTTACCAAATAGTTCTTGTTGGACACTAGTTCAGCCCACGCGGTAAACGACGCTACGCGGTTTTTATTCCACAAAACGCGGTGATTACGACACGTGAGCCCCTTTTCGAAGGACCATTTATTAATGTATGAGAATTAAAACAATAAAGTAAAATGAATATATTTAATATTCAATAACCAAGACGATTAGGAAAAAGATGTT
>DWUN01003648.1:0-11761 GCA_018249975.1 Passova gellias
GATAGTACTTCGTGCTGCCGACTAATGTAAACGTTATGTAAAGGTGTCGTATTCTCGATACCGTAACATTTACAACTGTGATAAAGTTCATGCTCGGGCTACTGTTTATAAGAATGTTTTTAGTTATAACTTGTGTGTTGAGATTGCGGCACGAAAGGGTCACTCGGCGATGTCCTAATAAATAAAAAAGAAATCTGACCCATCCATTCTGCCCACATGTCCATAGTGTAATGTTTTCGACATAATTATCCGACTATTTTTAGCCGTTCCGATTTGATAACATCCCTGTATTCCCGAGGTAGGCGAGCGCGTTAATTTAACTTTGGTCGAATGAATTTCACCGAAAATTTACATGTTGTTTATATGTTAATTTCCACACTGGGAGGGTTCATTTGACTTCGAACATGGCATAATAGTAGCTGTACATATAACTTTATATCCATGCGTTTTAGGCGTATTTTACAGATTTTTCAATTTTCACAACAAGTGTTCACACGACAACAGGATTTTTAACCAAAACGACGATGGTTTTGGGTGACTAAGTTGTTTTATAGCATAACTAGATGCGCCTCGTGGGTTTACCGGCGTAAATCCAGATCTTATGAGAATTTTGGGAACTAAAGTAGCTTATATGTTGCACTATAATGAGTTCTATCTTTCAATGAAAATCTCATTTAAATTGGTTCAGTCGTTTCAGAGATTAGCCCGGACGAACGGACAGACAAACAGAAAAAAATATGTAAAAATGTCTGTTTGTTTTAGTCTCGCTAAAGATATAGATAAAAATAGGTGAAATAGGTGCAGTCTATGATGTAACATGTTAGACGTGCTTATTCGCTGTAGTTTCCAATAATCCCAAGTTACACGTATCCTGCCAAAGTCAACACTCTACGTATCTATGGTAGGTAATACGAAGGTATATGGTAAAATATCTGACTGTAGTTCTGTTTTAATAAAAAATATTTTTAATGAAGTCATGATGATGTGTGTAAAGATAAAAATTATTTGCAAGTCTCAGTTCTTGTAAAAAAGCATTTTGATTGACGGAAAGCTCTACAACTTATTGGAAAAATGTCGCCTCGGTACTCACTGCACACACTGAATTTTCCATCTAAACGCACACACGCACATATTTATCCATAAACATGCTCCGCACACTACGGCAAATATCAATTTGTGTGAAACTCGAGCAATGAAAAGGTGAATATGAAATTGGGCGCCGATACATGCTCTCACTTGTTCGCACAGTATGATATAGGTGACTATTTCAGGTAATTTCTTACTGACATCTTTCTACGAGACTCTTTGATTCAACAAAGTCTAGTCAGTGAGCACGTTTAAAACACATTAATTTTTTTTTTTAATTATTTGCTTTACGTCTCGCCACCAGCTGCTTACGCGTATATCTACAGTTGGAAATTCCATTCAAAGAGCAACCATTATTGCCTTTATTACACCGCAATGATGAGAATAATATAATTAAATATGAAATTATAACATACTGTCACCTGAAAACCTGTGAAATGGTCGCTTTCTGTCGCTATTTTTGACATAAAACGAGTACTGTACTTCCAGTTACTTTTATGACTGTTAAAGTCATGCATTTTTATCATTACTTATCGAAGTCTTGTTTCTGACGGCTCTTCTGGCTGTACAAGTATGTCTACATACAACTGAAACGGCCAGTTAAATCAACAAATCGTATAGTAATCCTAAAGGTATGTGAGGATGTTGGAGAGGTAAAGGTTAGTCTTCAAAAATATTGTTCTGGCGAGTTTCGAGCCACAACAGAGACGGCTATATTAAAACAGCTGTTAGGTGTTCAACAAAGATTCACTTCAAATTTCAGTCGCCATACTTAAATCCTTTTTTACCTGCGCAGTTTATACACACACACCGAAACGTATACGCACGTGAGGATTACTCACACAGATGTCATTTCCCCCGTAGGTTGTTCCGTATTTCTATCCAGTAGGGTACACTCAATGCGCCATGTCACAGTAGCAGAAAACGGAGTTTAAGTGACGGTTAAATTTGATTACTGGTTAATCATGGTTAGTTTTATTACTATCTGTTGTTATTTAAAAGAGTGCTGGGAGTTTTTTTCACCGGCTTTTTTCTCCCAGTCTACTATAGCCAGAAGGGCACACAAAGCCGAAATTAGATGATCACACCATGACCTTCATTGAGAGTATGTACTCGTATGTACCTTATAATGAATAAAACAATTTGAATTTGAATTTGAATCATTGTTCAATACGCAATATCCTAAAATTTGCTGTGGAAATCCGCCAAAAGTGCCTTCCTAAGATTGACTGATTTTCTCAGGATCTGCTAGCTGGCTGCCTTTTCTTATTAAAGAGAGAGATATTAGTTAGCTGGCTCGTCTGCGGGATGATGACTAAGGCATCTTAATCTCCATTTAATTCTAAGGCTTCAATCGCTACGGACCCGTGCAAAAGAGAGATATTACGAAGTCTACAATCATAGCTAATTCGGAAGTTTTCATTTTACCAACAAAATAAGTAACTAAACGATTTTGAATTATTATCATTTTTTTATTAATCTTTTTTTGTTAAATATACTTTTTAAAACACCTAATGCATTTATTTACTAGATATATTTATGTACGAAATAATGTGTTGTATAGGTACAGGTGTCGATCATGCAACTTAAACCTTACTTTCTCTTCTAGAAAGGCACAAAAAAGCTCTCCTTCAAAACTGGCAGCGCACTGACGATTCTTCGGGTGTTGCAACTGTCCACAGGTGACGGTGACAACTTACCTTACTTATGAGGTGGCCCGTTTGCCTGTTTGCTTTTCTGAACTATAAAAAAATAATTTATTACTTTTTGTTAATCTATGATTAAGTCTTCGTTGTAACCGGGCTGACGGAGCTGACATAGCTATCCATAAAACGTTCCAATTCAAATTTCAACTCTGTCCGTCGTTCTGTTGACGTCACCTCCATGGCGGCGCCGCCGTGGACGACCAGACATATATAATATCACTGTTAATAGATATAACAGGAACATACATTCAACATTTAATATAACGTGAAAATGTAACGGGCAGACAATCTGATACTTTCACATATACATATACTTAATAATGATTACTGGCTGGGGTTCTGTTCGATTCCCACTCAAAGCAATTTCAGTGTTGAGCACGAATTTTTGTTATCTGGCTCGAAGGACCAAAATTTTATGCATTCTCATGTTGTACAAAGTAACAGATTACTGTAGTTTTATAGCTAATTTATTGAAATGATAGCAATAATATCACATATAACGAACCTATGTGTTTGTAGGAAGGCTATTTGTCAATTAGCTATGGGTGATATGTAAAATGCTGATTTCTGACAAAATTTCAGTCGTAAGATATATCTATTAAGCACGAATTTAGAAAATTAATATAATACGTGCGTTATAATCTCACTAGTTACTACAATAGTGGCTCTGATTAAACTGTAAGACCAGTTAGGAGTGATCTCAATATTTATATAAGATAAAGTATGGATAACTGTAGAATTGTGTTACTGTTTGTATCTATTACGCAACATCGCTATGCCTACGCTAACACTTTCTTTAAGACACTTTGCTTTTATTGATCGTTATTATGAATTGCATTGAAAATGTATAGCGCGTTTAAACGGTTAGCGGTCGGGCCGAAGCGACCCACATCTAGTTGGATCTAGGTCGGGTGCTATGCAACACGTGGGATATGTTCCACGTAATTGCAGGGCTATGGAATTAAACTGTCTCTGGAAGCAGCACTGCGATTAACACGAAAATTACTAATGCTATTTTGATTACGATTAATGTGCAATTATTATAATTTATTGACCATTATCTATCCTTCCAATAAAATACCTGATAAACTTCAGTAATTTGTTGTGTATGAACAAGTATGCAAAAATTTTGGTCCTTCGAGCCGGATTTCATTCAGTGACTTATAAATATGCGGCCTATGCCAAGATATTTAACAACACATCGTACTCTATACAGAAATAGTTTTGAGTGACTATTGACTGACCTCTTGGGCGAGTGCTTAGAGACCTTGACTGCGAAACCGGACGCCGCAGATTCAATGCCCATCCACGACAAGAAATATTCGCGTGATAAGCAATATTATCGGCCTATACTCTATTGGAATTACGTCCTTACGAAATTCATTTACGCACATTTGAAACGATAGATATAAATTCTCATAATATTAATAGAATGTAAATGTCGTATGGTAATGAGTTCCGTTCATTAATGCTATGAGCTAGCTGTACGTGGGTGACATTTATTAAATGTAGAGACAGAATACACGATTATTGCCTAATGATACAATTCAAATTGATTGTGTAAATACTGTTACAATTTATTGTCGTACAATAAAGTTACAGCAAAGTTACTAATAGTCTTATTATTGACTAATGCTTTTACTAACCAATTAACAGTTAAAGCAGTGCAGGACAATTTTGCACTCAGCTATATGATACCGAATTACGCAAAGCCTGGTCTTTAGTGGCCAGAAAACTGATAAATATACAAAATAAATTAGGTTAGGTTAGGTTATGCATACTAAATAATACTTATATATACCAGAACAAACACGTTTTTATCAAGCACGTGTAAAATGTGGAATGAACTTCCTTCTGAGATGTTCCCGGAGCGCTCTTCCAAACACAGCAACGCACTGGCGACTCCTCGGATGTTCCAAGTGTCCATAGGCAGTGACCATTTACCATCAGGTGGCTAGCCTGCTTGTTTGTTGCTGTATTTTGTAAAAGAAAACAAATGTGCTCATCAAGCAAATACTTGTACTGAATAACATTTGAAGCCAAAAGATCGAGAAGCGCAAATGAAGCTAGCGCAACCGTATATGGTGGATTCGGGAATGTTATTGAAAGCGAATGTATTCCATTTATTCATATTTCCGTGACGAGAGGTCGTAATATATTTACATCGGCTCAAGACTCGTCCAGCAATCGATATACCAGCGCTGAATAATTTACGTTCCCTCGCGGGCTTTGACACATATTTCGTGTTCTACTCGCGACTTGACAAGCGGTATTTTTATAGACATTGTATGTCCCACTGCTGGGCTCGATTCTCTCTACGTCACCGGTAAGTCACCGTCACCAGTCTAACAACATAGCGAGGCACAGTCTAGCACGTATTGGCCAGAATTTTATGTTCCACTGCTGAGAACGTTTCTCTATGGCCGCGTCACCGGTAAGCGAGGAACAGTCTAGAGAGTTCTACGTGTTGGCCAAAACAGGCACATAGGCTCCAGCCTCTCACAAATCAGGTCTCGAGCAATCAATAGACTGGCGTTGAATAATTTAAGGATTCCCGAGAGCGCTCAGGCTCTAGGGGATGTGATTTATGTCAATATATTGTTAAGTGCATCGGAAACATAGATTATTCTAGTTTCTTGAAGCAAACGTTTGAAGATGGAGCGAGTAGTTTGAAACGATGACCAATTAACATACCGAGCTTTAAGGTATAAAAAGACATGGGACTGAATAAAAAAAATATTAGGCATTTCCACACAACGTCTGATAGCGATAGAATTTTATTCGCAAGCCGATAGCGAGCTGATTTTGAGACGCAACATAAGGTATCACGTGTGCATTATCTGACTGAAGACATACTGCAGCATCATACATATTACTGTCTTATTTTATAACTTTCCTAACAAGGATCAACTGTTTGACCTGCCTTCCAAAACACGGAGACGCTTGTCCAAATTTGCCACTAGCGGTCACTGATCAAAGTACTGACCGTATTTGGCGTCGCTTCAGTTTGCAGGTCGATCGCAATCGCCGCACAGGGCTTCGCGTGTTCTGGTAGTATAATACTGATTGATTTTTTCTTTTTTTATAATATCGCTATCACGACAAAGAACAAAGTTGTTAAGATATCAGCACACTACATTTTACACCAATACTCTGGACTAAAATGCTAAGTTTGTCAATCCATACTTGGTCAGTTTGGAAGACGCCTTTTCTCGGAAGGAGAATCGTGTTTTTCTGTGCCAAAATAAAATCGTTTTACATAAAACAACGTTAACGTTAACTAAGTCTTATATTGGTAAGTCTGAATAATTTACCGTCGACACAACTAAAGGTACTAAATTATTCACGCACCCCCAACAGCCTCAAAGCTCTATTATTTCAGCAATATTACGACTCTCTTACCGGTGTTGCGGTTTTTCGGAAATTTCTTAAAGCCCCTCGACTAACTTAACTCGACTAATCGGTGATTAGTCAAAATCTCGCTTACACTGTCAATTGTTTAAGTAAAGTGGTAATTGGGCACTTACCGATCACCGCTGGGAGTTGGGGCAGCTGGAGAACAGCGCTAAATCTCATCCGCTTTTTTGCTAGATCTAAATGCAAGCGTTGTTTTGTATTTTTATTATTTATGTAAAGAGAATTAGTAATTGTATTCTTATTTTGAATGTAGAAGACCGAAATTTCCTGCCTTCTATTTTTCCTGCTATATACTCGTATATCTTGGGTCTATTCAATACAAGAATGAATCTAGATAATGATCAAGAATGAATCAAGAATGAATCTACATCCTAGACTGTCCTTCGCTTACCATCAGATGAGTTCGCAGTCAAACTCCAGCATATTAGGTCGGGAAGGTGAAATATCTATATTTGTACGTTTTAATTTTGTCGTACATACACGTAAACAAAAGGGACGAGCATGGTTTTTGTTTTAAAAAAGGCAAATAGGCTGTTCGTATCCAAAAGCTCTATTTTCGGCATTCTGTTGTTCATATTCTGCTCTAGTGTCGTTCAAAAGCGTTTTTAGCCCGCCGGCCTACTGTTTCAAACAACAGTATTTTCCACTTAAGTGTACAGTATTAAGTGCACACGTGAAATGCTAAGACAATGAACAAAGAACTCCCAGACAGATTAACAATAATAAAAGTAAAAAAACTTGAAATATATAATTAACAAAATACTGTTCATCTAGTACATTGTATTATACATACAATTTTTATGTAGATGTCTATTTGTATGACGATTTTTTATATATAGAACAGTATAGTCACAGGAGATGCTTAATAAATCATACTTCCATGAGACGCTCGTAACAACATTTAACAATGGTTTCAGGTAGAAATTGGAAAATCAATGCTCTAGCAGTCGTTATACCGGCGCTGAATAATTCACATGTCCCCGAGAGCCTCCTCCCCGCCATACGTTGGAGTATCTTAAGGCTTTCCATATTATAGTAACGATAGGCACAATTTCACACACGGCTATCTGGTTCCACATTAGGCAATTGCTTGTGTTATGGTAACCGGACAGCTGATAAACATACTGTACAACTCATATAGATATTTTTATTATATACAGTCAGAACAAATTTGCTCACTATACAATTGTTTATCTGTTTTGGGAATGGAATTCACGAACTCTGGTATAGCATTCAAGGTGTTTAACGGGACAGTCACTATTGTTCTTTGCCATACTAATAAACGCGAACAATGGACTGATGTGACTGGTGAACTACCTTCTGAGGTGTTCTCGGCGCGGTATGACATAGGGCTCTTTAAGAAAGCCGCAAAAAGAGCTCTCCTCCGAAGTCGGCAACGCACTGGTGACTCCTCGGATGTTGCAAGTGTCCAGGCGACACTGACTACCTACCATCTGGTGGCGCGTTGCCAGTTTATTATTCTGAATTATAAAAAAATAAATGTAACATTACAATTTGTAACAAAACGGTCAGTATTGTAACGATAGCACAATACGAGAGTTTCACAATGGCGGTCCTAGATCTGAAAATGGCGGGCGGACGTCGCTTTGTCCGTGTGTTGCAGCACAGTGCATTGCTAAACAAAGCTTTAAATACCTAACGTAACGATTAATGCATTATTGAAAACGCTTCTAAGCTTTACGTACATACATACTAACCTTAAGTTAACTTATTTCTACTAAAAACTTTGGAGTCTTTTATTTTCTACTTTGGTTTTATTTATGTTTGATAGGCCAGCAGTTGAGCACTATCTCGCCTGACGGTAAGCGATCATGTGGCCTAAGGTGTAGCGTGCTTGCTTAGTAAGTGCCTATTTTCTCTGCATTTAAAAAGCCCCAGGTTGCAACTTTCGAAAGTATAAATATTACATACATACATACATACATACATAACGTCAGGCCAGCTCCCTAGCGGATTTAATATTAATATATGTTGTTAAATGATCTAAGTATATTATGTTGTGTGCGAGTTACTCAATATTCTTTCAGTGCTTGTCTTTGTAATATTCCCCCCTCGCCCTTCGCTCCTCCCACCCCGCCTCACCACAGCGTCTACTTCAAGCGTTTCATAAAACTTTCTTTAAAACCGAACGCAATCAATAGAGCCCGGTGGAGGGGGGTTAGAATGATATCTTGGAATATCAAGGAATGCGTGTATCACCCCAGTCTTCCCTTCACCTTGTAATTGATTTTCACCCTCTCGAGGAATGCACCCCACTTTGTTGAATGAAAAACTCATTTTGACCTACTTTCACGAATACGTGTATGATTTTAATAATTTTCGTTTTATATGCTTGATCTACTCTGCACGACATACCTCTTTATATATTAAAACATGTTTAATTTATAGTTAGCATAATACAAAAACTGTGACTTTTCACAAATCGATATTATATGGCGCTAGTTGTTTTCTGAATCGCAATATCATTTTTCCGCCTGAGAAAATTATTATTACGTCTGGTCCCCTATCAATTGGGTAGGCAGAGAGCATCAAGTGTCCTCTGTCTTTACTTTCCGTCGACCTAACTTACCCGTCTGTCGACTTTCGATAAAGATTAACGATCGTTTTAAACGAACAGAGGAAGGAGTCATCAACCTTTAGGAAAGGCTTCCGATGCTTTTTGATACACATAAATCCAGTAGAAAATCTGCGTGTTCACCCATTTAGGGGCTGATCGAGTCCAGCGGTGCTCAACTTGACAGAATAATCATAATCCGTTATAGATTAACGGACAGCTGTTAAACATAATTATATACATAGACATTTATCTCATCCAGACCCAAAATAAACAAACTTGTTGCTCACACAAATGTTTGTTCAGGGCGGGAATCGAAACCAAACCGCTGGCTTAGCGATCGGGGTTAGCAACCACTCGACAATCAGTCAGCCAGTCCAACTAACGATGTCATATAACACGCCAGATCTACCCTTTAAACGTACCGAAAACCGTTTTGGAAATCCTATTATTTTTTCACAATCGCAGCGAGTTTTGCGATAGAATATAAATAAAGCAATCAATTTGTAATTATACTTCGAACGAGGAACGGTCAGGTTCCGAATGAAAAGGTTAATTAAGAATTCTGTACGGGTACAACGTTTTTTGCCTTTGTTGTGTCCGCGTGGCAGACTAAAGGGTTGATTTTATAACTTGCGTAGCAAACACGCCACCGATGGTAGGTCACTGTCGCAAATAGACATCTTCAACACTACAGAAATTACGTCAGAAGAAGGTAATGATAATAGTTGCTAATAATAATAGCTGGGGACAATTCCTAATAATAATAGCTGGGGACAATTCCTAATAATAGCCGGGGACAATGACTAATAATAATAGCTGGGGACAATTAGTAATAATAATAGCTGGGGACAATCACTAATAATAACAGCTGGGGACAATTACCAATAATAATAGCTGGGGACAATTGCTAATAATAATGGCTGGGGACAATCACTAATAATAATAGCTGGGGACAATTCCTCGCACAGCTATTCAACTCCTAATTAGGCACTTCGGTTCGTGTTTTGGTGACCGGACAGCTGATATACATGCTATAGAATACTTATATAGATATTGTTATTACATCCAGACTTAGAACGAACGAATGTGCTCATCACACACATGTGTGTCCCGGGTGGGAATCGAACCCACGGCTTCCGGTTTTGCAGTCAGGGTCTCTAACCGTTCGACCACGAGGCCAGTTGATTTTTTAAGCGCGCGGTAGAAAGTCAAATGTCACAAAGTGAATTAAAAAGATTGAGTAGAAAGGATAATTATTTCATTACAAGCTTCATTTAATTCTAAGAGAAATATGTGATGACCAGAATAGTTCCGGGGGAAAGGTTGAACCAATACAAAATTATACCTACGTGTCAACATAAACAGACGCTAGCAGGTGGTTGTTTAAGGCTTTACTGCAATTGATTCTTCTTTCAAAGCATTGCACAAATCGACTAAAGACTTACCTGAAATTTGCGAAATGGTTTCGTTGAAAAGACCAGTTTAAAATAAGTGAAGCCTCTCGCAAAAGTGACTGAACTAAATCCGATTAGCTGGAACGAGTCATTGTTGCAGGCAAATTGAATTTCCTTTCAACGAGATGGTATTTTAAATTCACCCTGTTATTATCTTCATGAATTTATTTTGATATATTTCGCTTTAGTCATCTAACCGTCCATGATCTCCACCTTTGGACATAGGTCTTTGCCTGTGCTATTCCACCCCCTCCTTGCCCTTTTGTATCGGCATTATTCCCGCTGTCTTCCTCGAGTCATCAGACTCTTTGGTACGTGAGCAGCCTGTACCTTTTGCCAAATAATTGACCTTTATTGTGATTCAGGGCCTTTTGTTTTTTGCTGTCTTCCTCGGGAGGACTTTGTCTAGTAGAGGTTGACTGATGTACCTATTAACTACTTTTGCTATGTCTGCTATTCTGGGGCAATATGATGTGCTGCAAGTCAATCTTTGTCCTTCATGAATTTTACCGTCCCTTTCCAAGCATACAACGTATGATGTGAGCTAACGGTGTGAGCGTCATAAGTTACAGATTCCAATTTTCGGGAAACAGACTCGGCTACGGTTTTCCAATCTTGTAGAGATAATAAAAAAAAAGTTGCATTAATTACGCTAGGTCCTAACTAGGTAGACAGAGAGCGGCAAGTGCCAAATAGTTCCATCCTCACAAACCCATTTCTTCTATATAGGTACAACAAAAATAATATCTACCCAACAACGTTTTGCCGAGTGTATTTTCTCAAAGTGCTAAATTGTATCTTATCGACAACACCCTATTGTGGCGTTGCACTAAAATAATGGACTGTCATATCTAGTACGTGCTGTGCCTCGCGGTATTACCCGCGGAGCTTTAGATCCCGTGGGAATTTCGGGATGAAATTTATCCTATTTTTCTCGTATTAAATATAGCCTATGTTCATCAGGGATAATGTAGGATTGTAATGGTAAAATAATTTTTGAAATCGGTCCAGTAGTTTCGGAGCCTATTCAATACAAACAAACAATCAAATCATTCCTCTTTATACCTAATATTAGAATAGACTAGTATGAAACTCCTTCGTTCCTTGTTGGTAAGCTTTTAATAATAAATTAAATAAATAAATAAGGAAGTAAATAAGTAAAAACATAAATTAAGAAGACTATTCATCGCATGTGAACCAATGCTCCGCGTGTAATATGAAACTTATCGACCTTAATAAGAGCCCATTTCCATGATAAAACTTTATAACCGATCAACAGGCAATTCGGTGCTTATTGCCTGTCACAATGAGCCCTTATGAGATAGCAATGAGACCGCCACAGATTAGAAATGAGAATGTCGTTGTGATTATGTTACGTGGGGTAAAAAAACGTTGTACCGTTTTCGTTATGTAGTGCTTTTTGCAATTGGTACCTTTGGTTATGGAGTTTGTTTGATTGTTTGAACGCGCTAATCTCAGGAAATATTGGTCCGATTTGAAAAATTCTTTCAGTGTTAGAT
>DWUN01003649.1:0-11761 GCA_018249975.1 Passova gellias
ATGTCCCCTTGTTCCCTTAAATCTTTAAAACTACGCAACGGATTTTGATGCGGTTTTTTTTAACAGATAGAGTAATTAAAGAGAAAGGTTTATATGTATAATATATAGTAGAGAAATACTGCTATAATTTATATGGCAGAACAACGTTTGCCGGGTCAGCTAGTATACAAATAAAACTCATCAGTCCGTCAACAATCCGACATCGCACGCGCAAACAAACAAACGTACGTGATTATTACGGGCGTGTTTGTTTGCGAGCGGCAATAACGACGCCCTAAAGGGTTCCGCACACAAACACCTCTGTTTATTAACAAAATAAACCCCCTTCTTAACACCTCTGCCCTTTGTGTGAGCTATTCACAATATATGTATAAAGGAAGGATATTTACGTTGCGTCGACGAGGTGGCCCCAACGCTCGCGTTTATTTAGTTCTTTTGTGGATTTTTGCTATCCTTTCCATCTATATATATATATAAATAAAATTGAAGTGTCTGTCTGTGATTTCAAATAACTGTTTTCTTAAGTGTTTACAGTTATTTACACGATACTAGAAGAAACTTTTTTTTAAATTGTGTCCGGTTGTCTGTCTGTCTGTCTATTTGCCCGGGCTAATCTCCTCTTAACTTTTAAGTCTATGCGGTAAGAGAGAAATTATCTTAATGGTTTTAACATTAACACTGTTAATTAATTTAAACTGTTTGCAATTATGACGTTCCGAAAATAATTGACGCTGATAGCACAAATATTTATTATGGGTGGGAGTTGAACCCACGACCCCGTGTTCAGTAATCAAGGTCATTGACAGCGGGAGCAAAAGGCTATTCGCATAAAAATGTGTTTTAACTCATAATTATAAGTCTCAGAGGAATTGTTGTATAGTTTTTACCACTTTTACTTTTCCTTGAAACCATCAATGCAATCCACGTTGAAGGGTCAAAGATAGGTACCCTTTCTCGCGTAAACTCGTCCTTGACAACATCAGCATAAATCGCTCCATCACCTCGCCTTGCCAAAATGAGGGTTGTTACATTGGGGTATTTTCTGTTTTATTTTGTCTTAATCCGAATTGCGCTCAACGAAAGTATTCAAGCGGACAGTCACAAATTGGTATTATGTTCAACCTTGGATTATCACAATACCTTCTTAATTCACCAGGTCAATGATAAACTGTCACTGAATTCAAAATGCATACAATCATTTTATGTAACTGCTCCATATAATTTAAATAATAATAACATCTTTTAACAAACCATACATGGCCATCCGATATAAAAAAGCTAATAAACCACTTGTATAAAACTATTTGTAAATATAAACAATTTTATACTAAAACACAATAAATGCCCTGGGTAGGATTCGAACCTGCGACCCTTGCCTTAGTTATCAACTTAATTTACCATTGAACCAAAAAGTGAGTGATTCCCTTTTACGATTCAATCATGGATGTCAATCAAGGAAGGCGATTAAACATTTTTCAAATGTGTTTAAAAGACGTATTGAACGCGCGCGCCAGCCCTGCGCGCCGGTCACGAGCGCAGTGAAATGCGCTTTCCATTCGCACCTACACTTTGACACCGCAGGTGCCGAGAGAAATGCCGCCTTTGTTGAACGTCCCACTGGTTTTGTATAGAATATAACTGTCGACACGCAGTATGTAAATAGTTTTTTTTTTTCAATTCAATTAATTATAGGCACACAGTAACAATAGGGAAACGGTACGCGAATGAAAATGGTATTTTTTTTGGTAGTTTTCGTAATGAATTACGTTAAGTATAATGATAAAAATGATACCAAATTAAACAGAGCCTGTGTTACGAAGGAAACAGCTGATCAACTAGATTATATAAATGTCATTTTAATACACAAGTATCAAAGCGAGGCAGCATAAGAAAATTATTACCTAGCGACAGAATATTCAATACTTTTTGATGTTTTTTTATTTATTTATTTATATAACAAAAAATTGCCCACATGTATCTATTTATTTACTGCCAAACTATTGGCCAATTTGTCATCAGTCCGAGGGTATACTGGTATCTATGAGATACTACAGGATTTACAAGATTCTTTTCCACAGGGCTAGGCAGAGTTAAGATTTTCACCGGTTACAATATTCATACCGCGTATATATGTAAGAAAGTAAATAAATTCATTGGCGTTTCAATGACAGGCCGCAAATCTCATCATTAGTTTTGAATCTTATAAAAAATAATAGCCAACACTCTAAATGTACGTGTTCGGTGTCGAAATGAAAAGGAACTTAACATTTTCCTTCCGGTGACCTCCACGTGACCTGCAGTTGTTCGCCTCACGTCCTGTTTGATCTCACGTCTTAGACCACAGATATCCCTAATGTTATTTATTGATATCGAAACTTTTTCAAAATAGAAAAAGATTACTGTGTCATTAGAATATTGTTCTCTTGTTTTTTCCTTGTTCTTCTTAAATATACAAATGATCTTGCAATACGTTTTTTCACTATAAATAATACCTAACGACCCACATGTACGGGGTGATCCTATTAACCTAAGATCCTCATTAGCGTCAAGTGCGTCATAGTTATGCAACAGATAAGATAATCAAAGGAAAACAGTATGTTGTTGAAAATTATTTGTTTCCGATATTTAACCCCTACTGTAATATCTACCATCTTACTTTAAATGATTTTCATAGTATCAACTGCAGTAAAATAAATAAAATTTTTTCATATAGGTACCTACCAGTAACGAGAATATCTTTATAAATGCTTCAAACGCACGCTGCATATTATTGCTGCAACTGAATTCACAATCAGTGACGCATGCCTAAATGCAGATGCACTGAGAATTTCCTTTAAAGTCTCTGTTTGTTAATAATATGTTTTGCTGCATAGGATTTACCTGAAAGCGTCTGAGCCGCCTTTGTTGGAAGTTTGTTGTTATGGGATGAAACAAACAGTGTTTCTGCTAAGCCAACACCGTGCACGCTAAATACAAAATCCAACATGCTTTCAAATAAACCATAGGGTCCTCCACAATACCTGAACACTGGATTTGCGCTGGTGTAAACACGGCTTACGTACAAAAGTAATATTGTGTGGCGTCAAGCGTGAACTGTAGCGTTTAATTAACCAGACTTTATCTAAACAGTACGCACAGTCCACCATAATAAATTCAACCCATCCACACTTTGCATCAACTGAGATCGCAATCAAACGTTCGCCTCTTATAAGTATAAATAAAATACCTACTGAAAAACAAAACTATAATATAGTCAAAATAATATGTCAATAAACCACTATTTTTGACTATTTCGGTCACATTGTTTTCTGTATACACACAGACATATTCTTGTTGCGTTCTTAAAATAATTTTTGAAGATAAATCGATAGTTATTTCTCTAAGCTCTGATAACTTACGCCAAATGCATTGAAGAGACAAATAGACGCAAGCGCGTACGCAGGCGAGTGCTAAAGCAAATTGAACAAAAGTTTAGAGCTAAGCCTACTGTTTGTTCAGTGTACTTCGCGGGGAATGGCTCGCACAACACTAGGATCCAGTATTTTTATTGTGTTACCTGCCATACACAAATATTAAGTTGGAACGTTTTATGTGCATTAATTTTACTATTCGAAACAGAATTGCCATTTATTATTAAAATAAATATAGCCAGGTTTTTAATAAAAATATTGCGATTAAAACGATGCTATGATATCAATTAATAGATGTGGGTAGAATAAAAAGATGACGAGAATAAATTAATTCGTCAGTCGACGCCCAGCACCGCGGCGAGGTGGTCGTCCTAAATTATTCCTCTGAAAATATTCCCAAATTTTATTGCATCTTTATCACACAAATAACAAAGGTATTTCTTTTATTATTTCGTCAGTATTACGCATAATAATTTTAATAACATAAACATATTTAGCGATGAAGGTATATTATAAATCTTGTTTCAAATGAGATGCATGATACTGGCGTCGCAAAAAAATGCTAACAAATTCACTTATTCACACAACACAAAAAGGCACCCGCATTTTTTAAGGTTTTTTCCTGGTGCTGATCAAGTGTAAAAAGCATATTAATAGGCTTATTATAAGAATTTTCCCTGCTGTTAAGACTAATCGAGATCTATAGAATTTTTTTATTCATAGATGTTATCATGCACAGGGTTTAAGGTTTTCGTGGGTGTTTCAATTTAGCTTCTGACAAGTTGTTGGAAAAAAACTATGATTTTCTTAGAAACTCTTTCAAATTAGTCATATTGCGTATATTAGTGTAGTTGAGTGTTCAATTAGAAAAATGGATCAGGTTCTTTAATTACTTAAGAATAACAAATCAGATAGAAGTTCTCGTAACCATGATCATAACATTATCGTTTTTTGTAACAAAATCGTTTATGTAAACATTGAACATTCCCAATCCAAACACGCCCAGTGTTTGATTCGCTAAACACTCCCACTGTTTACAAATTGGAGGCGTTTGCTTCGTTGACGTGGTTAGTTTAATAACGTTATAAACCACGCGAGTTTCAGTACAAAACTCGTTAGATCAATCAGAAGAATTTCCTATACATTGCCGAATTATTTCTTTAAATGCGTTACTTTTTCTGTGTCATTAACATTACTAGTTTCATACACATCAGATTGTAATCAAAATCTAACAACTACTTGGTCCATGTAATAGGTACATATTTTTTTCAATTTCCTTTGTATCGCTAATGTTACACTAGGTCTCTGTAAGCGCAATCGTAAATGCTTCAATTTCTAACAAATTGTATTAAAATCGATCATTTTCGCGGCTAGTAAGTTCACTCACCCACTACGTTTATGGTCTACCATCTGCCCGCAGGTACTACGTATACGTGGCTTTCCCTAAGAAAATATCCATTACATTTTTGCGATGTCCCACTAAATAGGAAATGTCGTGGGCTCGATGAGACGGTGTAATTACTAACGAAATAGGTATTCAATACAAATAGCGTTTCGGCCCGTATATGGGGTATAATAACAACATTAGTTGCGGCGAGACGCGGACGCCGCGGTGACGGGGATGCAGTTTTTGCAGCGCACCAAACGACAGGCTACGTAATGCGTTTTGTTTTTATATTATCGATGAAACGTTCGTAAACATCGCAGCTAGATGCGTTTTTGTTTTTTTGGTTTTTGTTTACAGCTGGCATACAATCCGGAAGTCATGTCTGCAAACAAAAGATATAAATTTACCTATCTACGGCCGAATAGCAAATTTTTACAAAATATTTGTTTTACGAATCGTTTATAAATAATTCCTTAATTTTTATATTATAAAATAATTTATTCTAATTTACTTCAAAATATTGTATCTGTATATTTTAATTGAAATTTTGAATCAACTATCCGCAATCGTCGCCAATAAATCACGTCGTTCTAAATTCAAATTAGAAATTCCTTTGGTCCGAAAACAAAACGTCGCCCTAACGACATCTAGATTGACTCTGAAACCAATAAAGCGTACGATTGAAATATTGCCGTGTGTTCTTCTTACGTCCGAAACTGGATTTTGATTAGGAAACCTCTTTAACGGCGTCATAAATAAAAACACCATCAGGCACCGGATAAATCACGAGCAATCTATTTCACTTGATTAGTCGTTTTAATTATCTATTAATCAAAAACTATTTAAAAAAGGAACAAATTCAAATTCCACCTAACTGTATTTCGTAACCTCAAAAAATCTAAGTCGAAGATATTTTTTTTATCACCGTAAATATCACTGTCTTGCCATTTTCTTTTTCGAATTAAATACAATGATATATTTTTGCGTATTTTATCACTGTTTCGAATTTCCAATTAGCGTGACTGTCATCAAATTGGTTGTACGGTTGTAATAACCGACAGATCGAATGAACCCGTCCAATAAACAGTATATAAATTCGTAGCTACAAGCATTGCTACGAGGCATTTGACTTGTATAGATCAAAATTTAGTATGGGCCTCTACCAGGTCTACGTATAAACACGTTGAGCGCGGACCAGATGTCGAAATATTTATAAACGGTATCGATAGACTAATCGATTCCGGCGGTCGATAATCGCCTCGCGGCCGGCAACGATCGCCAGCCAGATACCATTTTATTGCACTACTCACATGCCACGTTCCTTATTATTAAACACATAAGACTGAAAATCGTATTTCGTAGCATCTTCAGACGCAAGTGTAATTTGTTGTAATATACTAAGTCGCGTCTCGTGATCTTTATTCACATAGCAATAAGTTGGTAAATCGCTTGAACACTACGTCGTAGTGAAATGCCATTTCAGCGGGCGCTTAATTTGATCGTAATTGTGTTCTCGATTCGGTGGTGATCGGGAACTTCGTTTGTTTAAAGCGTTATGGGAGATGTGATGTTTTGCCGTTAAAAATCTATTCTAAGTTGATATGGTTGAAACCGGTTTGAATCGGATTTCAAAATATTACATTCTTTTAATATTACAACAATACGTGTCAACGATCCTTACAACAGTTCACACATCCTTCACGGAGTTTGTAAATAACTTTTTTTTGGCAGTAATACAATAACCATTCTATGTTTTTTCGAGGAATCTGTCAGCTCTTGAATCTTCACTATTCGTTGCAAAGACAAATAATTATTGCTCGACAGAAGTGATTCCATTCAACTCCCTTATCGCTTTTGACCACTATTATTTCTTAGATCCGGCGGCCATTCCAGGAACGGTATGACGTGCATTATTGGAAAACAATTTAAATGGAAATTAAAATCATTTCGGAACACTGCTGTTTAAATTTCATGCATTTCTAAATGTACAATTGCAAAATATGTGACATCACACCAGGTACAGGGGAGGACGAGAGGGGATCTTACAAATGTGACCAGCTGTGACAAGGACGGGGAGAGGTCAAAAATCATGAAATTCGTTAGACGTTGTCTATTATGGACTATACTTCTCACTATGAGAGGAGACCCGATCCAGCGGTGGGCCAACAAAAAAGATCGAAAAAAAAGTATGGATTACCCCTTATTCGGTATTTCCAAAAACTTTACACATGAGCGTATTTTAACTTTTCACTTTATACTTTACATACCGCACGAGAGCTTTTTTTAAAGTTTTCATTTTTCTCTCGGACCTAAAGAATCGATTTCCTTGAACTGTTAGTCGACATTTGAATACTTAATTAAAGCTTATCATATTTGTATATCTTAAAATCCCAAACCGAAGTCAGTCACGGGGTCAATGAAAAATAGCTATAATTATCCTCATAAAACCCAAAAACGATTTAAGTTGTAAATTGCCTTTCGAATTTCGGTCTCTGTCACATTGTCAGCTCTCGGAGAGAAGCGAGTATATTCGTTCAGTTCTCAATAAATAGATTGACATTAGAATTTCCTACTTCGATCAAATTGGGCGGAAATTCGCTGATGTTTGGGGTCAAGAGCCTCCGAAACCGTGGCATGTATGTGTGAAGAGAGTGATGAATGTAGAAGCTCGTTAGATTTGTAAGGACAGAGATATTTGGCACTCGACACTTTCTGACTACCTCGTATAACAATAATATATCATATTGAAGCAGCCCATACACGGCCATTTGGTCTCTCCAGTAGTTACGTTTCATATAGACATGGGTGAAATTGTCCCGATCATTATTACTATTACAAATATGTACATCGTAGCTTTTCCATTGTTCATCGTTTGTAGTTTACCCTATCGCAGTGAGACATATCGAACAATACCTTAAGAAAGGCGGTAGCGGAATCCAGGTATATGTTAAACTATAAGAGCAATATTAATATTCATAAGCACGTTGAAATACAACGAAGTTAATCCACCTATCAATAAAATACTAACTGCACACTCACTAAAGTCATGTTCAATACTTTTTATATGAAAATAACACAACGCGATAGATTTGGCGCTTAATCAATTATTTATTAATGTGATATTGTATGCGTTTTTATTACATAGTTTAATGGTAGCAAGAAAAGTTTATGTGCCGTGGTTGCCAAAATACACAACAGTATGTCAAATGGCTTTTTTTTTAAAGAACGAGTTAGTGGTTTATCGGTCGGGTTTTTTTCGAAATGAAAATAAGTGATTAACGAGTTTCTGGCATTAACAATTATATTGGTTGACGTAAAAGACCTGGCCATTTTGGTGAATATTAAAAATCACATCGACATCAGCGGTAATAATCCTTGACAATGATATCCTCGGAATACACGAAACCGGTTGCAATATCGAAAAAAAAAAAGATAAAAATATATATACACATTTTGTACTGAAACCCAAGTCGCGCCAAGGACGTGATTACTGACAGGCGTAGTGTTGTGCGCGTGTTCTCGCTTAAGCATTTATCGATATTATTTTAGCATATTCCGATTTTATGCGTAGCTAGCGGTATGTCTAGGAATTTTTATAGCTCCATGAAAACGGTTTCGTTTTACGTACTGTCGGCCGGCTTGCCTTTAGAAGGCCGCCAGCGTATCGCTTACAGTTGCGTAGTAGGGCTTCTAATTTATGCCCCACTCGCTAATATACCCCGTATCGTTCTGGACCAATCTCGTTCAGTTTTTTCTCATAATATATTTATTATATCACTGTAAATAAGTTTTGTTGGTTGCAGACTTTTTAGTTCCACTGTTGGGAACCAATCTCGCCCGCAACCGATTATGGCTTATTGTAGGTGACGAGATAATGATCAGTGGCTTATTATATGCTGTATGCTGAGTGTGGTCCTTTTTCGCCATGATATAGTTTCTCTATATTTTTCTTTTGTTTCTGTTCTCTTACTTTTATTTTTATATATTACATTATCTCTGTTATTTCCTATGTTTGTAATATGTATACTCTTTAATTTGTGGCGAAATAAAATATGTTTTCTTTCTTTCTTTCTATATCAGTCGAATAGTAAATAGCCCCTAAGACCCAGACGATATTAATCGGTAATGAACAAAAATTTGTTATTAAATTCATTATTATTTATTAAGTGCCATATAAAGGAAGACATTTGTTTAAATTGTCGATGAAGAATTAATTCTAATAGCGATTTCCTCAATTCAATGTGTTCTCATAAACTCAAAAGGGTTTTGTATTCAAATGAGAGACAAGACGTGTTTAGAACGTCTAATCGTCCGTTTCAAATGCCATCAAAAATAATAGAGACATGACAGGGATAACAATTAGGTTTTGTTTCTTTGCTTGTGTTATGAGTTGGGTTTGCGAAGTTCCCCTGCTGTGTTCGGAGGTCTGAAACGACGAATAATAAACCGATCTGCTTCATTGCGATTTGATGTACCCACGAATCTGTAACTAGCACGTGTTAGAAGTCTTTCAACTTCGAAGAGTTAATGACAGTTATAAGCGCAAAAACTAAAAAATAAGCACCACGAATAAGTCTAGCTACCGGCGGTTGTTTACGCTTGTTGTAATCGCGCTCAACGTTGTATAACTTAGCTGATCGTTTGCGTTAGCCATATCGCCGCTGTGAGCGCATGAATTTCAAACACCACGAATTATTTAATGTCCCAACGTGTTCACATCGAGTAAAAACACGTTTAAAAGGTTTTTTTTTTCGCCCGCACGCTCTTTCGACTCTCCATTCTATCGCTAAGCGGAACAATTTGCGTTCTTAGTTGACAATAAGAGTGTTTTGCGCGATTGTGTTATTCGACGTGTTATTACTTATCGATGTCATCGATCAACCGTCCGTCACACTAAACTGTTCGAATTCACTGTCACAATGGATGGAATTTAACGGTTATACCAGTTTATGGCGAACTGTGTAAAACACCTCTTATTTGTGTCCGCGTTATGTAGGCCAGCCAGTATATTTTTTTACAACTACAGGTTTACGATAGTGAAGATGATTGTTTATTGTAAAAATAAAATAGAAAAGACACAAGTGGAACCGTTGCGTCGATGCGGACATTTGTTATGGTAATTTGCGATTTATCGATGTTTTTACTTTTTAATTGTCATTACTGTTACGACACTGTTTCCGTCAATGTTTCCACACTATTTCTACTTTCTGACGTTACTTGGTGATTTACAATTTTATAAATGCATTATTATAGTAACGGTTATATATATAACTGTTATTTTTGTACTGTATATCTAAATTGTCCTACTACAAGATCGTATACTAGGGCTATTAACTATGAGTTCGGCAGTTTACGTTGTATTCGTTTCAAATTTTGAGGAAAATGATACAGATAGAGCCGATCACGTAGAAAACAAGGAGCTACTTTATCACGCTCGAGCGGGTCTGTTGTTGAAACTACGTTAAAAGGAGCCATTATTGGTCTCAAAACGAAAAGGACGCGTGAACATTGGATAACTTCTAATAACACGTAGCCGCAACACCAAGAAAAATAAACCTAAGTCAATGTAAAAAAAAATATTATGATCTTCATTTTTGAATTTTTCCTTTACTTATCCTATTTATGGCTTTACGATTTGCTTTTCTAGATATGTCTTTAATACGTACCCAAAAAAGATTGTACATGAATTGTGAATCCATTCAATAATTATTCTCTGCGCATTCCAATAGAGAATAGACGTGACCGCATCTGTACGTATACAACAATTATGAAATTCAAATAAAATTATGATGTAATTCTGTTTGTTTATAAATCACATGTAAAACTCGACGATATTACAGCAATAATTAAATGACTCGTTAAATTAAAAACTCAACGACCTCGACGTGTCATTTCGGCCAGTGTCGTAGCAGCTCCCTTGACCCGCGACCAGAGCGACCATCGTACAGCGATCGATCAGAAAACGCCGTCATTGTCGCCCAAAACCGCTTGGCACCCATAAAAGTTGTCGCGACGATTATCGGCAATTAACCGGCGAGCGTGATACGTGCAAAATGAACCGATTTCCGCGTGGTATCGGGCACGTATCGCGTTACCCCAGCGCACTGTAGCTCTGTAAGGGATCTGGTCGCCCTTACGCGCTCCGTAAAAATCAATGTCGTCTTTTTTGCGCGCCGCACCGTCGACGGCCGTTCGACCGTGAACGCTCCCGTTCATTTTACGAACGTAAGCAAGTGTATGTTCGAAAATTCGAATGTGAATTTTAATCGTGCATTTCGTCAATTTTCTCGACGATTTCATACTTCATGCGATCATTTCCGGTGGCGAAAATTGAGAGTGACGTATGAAAATTATTTCGAAATGTAATTTAACAATGTATGATGAAAGAATGACGAAACAGGTTGTTGATGGATTATTTGATGAGGGAGAATAGTTTTTTCCTATCTCAACCATATTGCTCAGGTGCTGGCTGATCCGGCAGTCGAGAGTCCTGGAATCCGGTATGTTTAAAGAGCGATGAATGTTGCAGAAGCACGTCAGGTCTGTGAAGACAGAGATATTTGGCACTGGGTATTTTCTACCCAAAGACCTGGCATGATATGTTAGTTACACTTATATCACACTAGCTAACCCGGCAAACGTTGTGCCATATAATCTATAAAAGTATTTCTCTACTATATAATGTACTAGCTTTGCCCGCGGCTTCGCCCGCATGGAAATTAATGTGTCACAAAGTTATTCCCGTGTAAATAACGACCCCGCGCGAATTCTAGGATAAAATGTAGACTATGTGTTGTTCCACAGCCTCCTCTTGTTGCGAAGATATACAGTTAATCATAAGACATAGTAATATGTAAATAAATATGAGTATGAGGGATGTAATAAATTTGACACAACCGTCAACGTCGTCTGCCCGTTCAGGTCGGTCATTCCGTAACCAAGCCGCCTTCGCACAGCGCGCGGC
>DWUN01003650.1:0-11758 GCA_018249975.1 Passova gellias
TTCGAGAGCTCAAAGTGTACGAAATACAAAATTTGACATTTGATAAGTCAATACCATAGCAACTCACGCTCGCTTCTTTCTCACAGTGAATATAATTTGTTGAACTCAGCACACTGTATTCAAATATATATATATAGCATTTGAATTACCCTTGTGTTCACTGACAGATGTGTTGCTACATTTATGGTCTATGACGGAATGCCTCGTGTCATAGCATGTGACATCACACTTTTTTAAGAAGTTGATAATGTAAGCAATACCGCTTTCTCAATAGTATTAAACAAATGACACAGCCATATAATTGTCTAATTGGAAGTTGGATAGCCGTGTGTAGAACTGCCCTAATTGAGTATTATTCTCTTACTCTCAGCTAGTATGCGAGCGGAGCTAGTATCCGCATAAGCGGACCACCCGCACAAGCGGAACACCCGCATAAGCGAAACATCCGCATTAGCGGAAAATCCGCATCAAATTAGACATCTGCATCCGCATAAATTGATGCGGATCTTTATGCGGATGCGCATATGATGTAAGTCACCACATAAAAAGAAAGATGGGCGGAGCCAGAGTGATTCACGCTTGTTGAGTGCATGTACCTCGTATATAGATTATCGCACGATTGTCGACGAGAATTAGCCGACGCTACACGCAGTAATTTGTAGCGCCTTGATTGAGTGGCCATAAAGCGAGGTGGCCACAATTGCTACTGTCGACGACCCAACGCTGTGGATGATATTTATACATCTGGTCAAACCGTATTGTACAAGTCGGCTATACACACGTATCTATGTCTTCTTCTTCGACAACTAAATACCACGGTACGACGAAAATTAGTTCGATTTAAGATTAAGGTAGCACCAGTTCGAGCCTAGGTTCGAATTGCCAGCCCCGATATTCCGGGGATCTGGGTTCAAATCCTCGGACGTACCTCTGATTTAAACGAAGTTAAAAAAATTGCTTACCATAACCGTGAGGTAATACATCAAGAAATCTGCACACGTTACTTATATTGTAATAAAATATATTATATTTTATGAGGTGTGTGTGAATTCTGCCAATACGTTTTGTATTTTTTAATGTCAATATTTTAGTTGCTTTTGGTATTTTTATTTTATTTTAGTTATTGTTATTTGCTGTCGTAAGTCTGTAAATAAAGTGTTTTCATTCATTATTTCTTTCTTATTTGGCGAGCGTTGTAGACTATGGCCTAAAACCTTTTCACTATAAAGGAGACCCGCGTTAAGCTGTGGAACAATAAAAGGTTCGAAAAACAAAAAAAGAAATAGATTAACTACAGTGTTATTTGCTTCGTCATTATAATCATAACCAATTATAATTACCGTGTCATTGTTGTACAAGTATCTCCACTCAGAATCAGTACGTTTAGTCACGCTGGCCAAGTGAGGATTGGCAGACTTTACACTTCTTTAAAGAACACTAGCAGCCAGCTCCGGTTTCGCACGGTAGTAAATCACTGATGCTTTGTTATCAATTATTTACGACATCACATTAGAATCCTCAAAAATAACAGTATTTCTCTGTTATATCATGGATGTTATTATACATATATAAACCTCAGTCTATTTTAAAAAAAACGCATCAAAATCAAAACGGATCAAAATCCGTTGCGTAGTTTTAAAGATTTAAGCATATATAGGGACAGACAGTGGAAAGCGACTTTGTTTTATACTATATAGTGATTATGAAGTAAAATTAGGGTTTTTATATAATCACCCTGAATAAAGATAGAAATAAATAAATCACAATGAATATAGCGATATGAATATGAACTAAAGGCGTATAAGGAGTCGTTACACTGTTCAAATGTGGTGGCATAAATAAGGGTGCGATCGCCACGTGATCAGTCAACTAACTTAATTGACACATATATGCTTACCATCTGACAAAAGTCTATAGACACAGTGATTGATTAGTCTTAATGATATATTCATTAATTCATTCCGAGTTACACATTTACTGTGGAATATAAAATGCGAGTAGTTGTGGTGAATTGCCAGGATTTCTTTGTCTTGTAAGAAGATGATAAAGTACCGAATTCGTAAAGCTTTTGATTTTAATACCCTATTGTATTTGAATCGTATTTAACTGGACTCTTCGGCTGCTATATATTACGTAATACTAAATGTGACATAAGAGACAGGTCATCTGGGTACTTTTAATTTATCAATATTTTATTTGGGAACTCGCATAAATAATCTTTTGACTTAAAATTTAAAATATATGTATAATTATTATAATCTTGTCATAGGTTGGGATACCGTTATCTCTAAGAAAATAACCTAATTATTATATAGGACGTCGACTGTACATTATAGTGTAACAAAATGGCGTATTTTTCCATCTCCATTGGAACATAGATCCCGATATGTAGACGTTAGTTTCTTGATATTTTATTAAAAAATTAAATAATTAATATTGGAAAGTTGCTGTTAGAAAAAGGCAAACACAATTAGTCATTAGAAAATGGAAAAATGCAAAACACCCAAGCAGTCAATAAAAAACGCACGACTAAAAGGGTTCTTTTATCTTTTCGGATTGTAAATCTTTACGATGTCTCGATGTGATCGAGTTGTACGAGTGTGATGTTCGCCAATTGATTTTGGCTGTTCATTGGCCGGTGTCAATGAGCTCGTCTGCGCGTGCGCTGATCGAAACGCGTTGTTTAATTTAAAATAATTAGAGCCTCGAACGAGTAAAGGAGAAATTGCGCATTGATTGCCATTATTTACAAGGTTTCAATATAGATTCTTATAGATTTTAAAACAACTGTTCAGGTTCACTAAGGAAATTGTGGCATTCGAACAGTTTACTTTACCGGTCATTCAATGCACAAGGCACCGTAAGAAGGTAAAAATGTGTTTCGTAATTGTTAATTATGCCCTGTGTTTAATGAAATAAACACTGATATTTGAAGTCAATTAATTCTGCGCTATTAAGTATATTAATGTAACTTGTTACGAAATGACGAAACGTGGTACAACGGTACAGACTCTGTCGTAATGGAAATTAATATTGACGATGTTATTATCACTGTCACGGCAGCGAGGTAACAAGTTGGAAACAAACGCCGCGATTTCAATTACAATTCATTGACAATAGATTTGAATACCGGAAAAGTCAATAATTCGAACCGAACGTTTATTGAGTCATTTATCCCAACTATGGGCGCTATGATTAATATCCCGGATATTTTGCTTAAGGGCGAGCTAGAAACGCTATTAACATTTCCTGTGGAATTGATTTTACTTATGTATCTATTGGTTTCGGATGCATAAATTTCATAATTCTATAGGATTATTGATGTTTACTGTTGTTTGAGAATTAAATCGTTAAGTTAATCAATTTTGAAATTCACTTTGGCCGAAAACGTATATTGAGTTAGGTTTCGTGTTGAAACCACTTCTAATTTTTGCCTTAGATAGACAAAAGATGCTTGTTACATTATGTCTGTGTTCTTATCCAATTGAAAATCGTATAAAGTCAACTATTATCTATACTTCTATACTAATATTATAAAGAGGAAAGATTTGTGCGCGCGTGTGTGTGTGTGTGTATGTATGTAACGAATAAGCTCAAAAACTACTGGATGGATTCCAAAAATTCTTTCACCATTTGAATGCTACATTATCACTGATCAACATAGACTATATTAATTACAGTAAAAAAATAAGAATCGTTACTAAAATGACAATACTGTAATCCGAGGTGGATTTAAAAAAATATATAAATTCATTGAATTGGTTTCTTGAATGCGGTCAAAAGACAGAACACTTGGGCAATTGCCCGGCGAATGCGTAAGGCGTAATGAGGCGTGTTAGTCGTGTAGTATGTTATAGTATGTATGTAGGGGTTGTGAGCGCAAGACAAAGTGAACCAACGCGAGTGTTGTCATTTGGAATGACGTTAGCGCACGTAAGTAGGTACGTAAGCCGCAATCCGCGGCGCGGGACTTTGGTCGGCGGGTAGCAAGTGATAAATAACGCGTAATTGAGCGACGGAAACAGCCAATGAGTAAATCTCGTCCGTCAATTTATTTAAATTATTTATTAGTGGCCCGCCATAGACACCCGCCGCGATCGCTTTCAGAGCCGTTCACAGAGCGCCGGACGCGGCCAGTGTTGGCACGTACAGATCATCGACATAGATATTTACAAAATCGTGATGCGTAAATGAATGTATTCTACCAGTCTCGTATTCATGTTGTAGGTTATTGGGTAATTAACATACACAGCAAATAAACTTGGAAAAACTAAAAACAATGACTTTCGAGAGTAATAGTTTCAGTATAGTTAGAAGTATGTATATCATGTAAGCAAAATATTAGCTTAAAATGGATTATACAGAATAAACTTCAACTTTAAATTTTCTTAAACATTTTTTAAACAGGTTAAATAATGATGTAACGATATAGCAATAAAAACATAATTGCTATATAAAGGTTCTCATTGGAAATGATTATAGCAAATACAACGGAGAGATCCTAAGAAAGCGATACTACCGAATGACACGGAACATTTTCTATTAGCCGCGAGTGGCGATTTTATCGACAAACGATACGGCGTCCTATCGACGGGCATATCCCTAGAGGCAACTCGAATTAGTTAATTTGTGCAGATACGACACAATGGACGAGGAAATAATATGCTCACATGCACAGCTACCGGGAGATTGTAATTGGCGTAATTGGACGAATCTGGACGCACTTAATAATGGCCCATTGTCGTGATTCAAACGACAATTCATCGTTTGTGAGAGAAATGATTCATTAGTTTTAAATCAAGGGCTCGCTCGGTTATTTGGGCGAAAGTTTTAATGACCAGCGGATATTAAGTGCCGGCGTATTAGGTACTTTCAATTTTAGCGCATTGATCGTATTGTTTATCTGTAATGCGTTTAAGCACGTCCAATGTAGTCTATGTAACTCCTGCCTTCAGTTATTTGTATACAAATAACAAAGAACATAAATGTTTTCTCTTTATCTGTTATTGCATTTTGAATAGGACTTTTATGAAAACAATGCAACTTTTATATGTGTGTATAAACAAGATGACATGGGTAACGAAAGACAAGCACATTCCTTTGTCTGTGGATATTATTGACTATGAAAGGTCAATAAATACATTTGAATGGAAACTTGCACGGATTCCAAATTGTAATAATCACAAGAATGTTACGAATCTATGTGTAATTTAGGTCTTGGATACATGTTCAACATAAAATTAATATATCAATATGCCTTGAGTACTCACCCATTGATGTCTGTGATGGACCAGAAGTGCTTCAGCACGGCCTTGGCCAGTAAGTACCAGATCTGTGTCCACACCCACGAGGACTTGTCGATGGAGCACGACAAAAACTCCTTCGTCTCTTCATCCGGCTCGAGCTGCACAAACTGCTGTCTGAGTGTCGGGCTCAGCCGGCTCTCCTCCACACGGTACCACTAATGACAACCGAAAAAGATTTTCAAAAGTTTTTTTGAACTTTTATCTACAGTTTCCCATAAGACTCAGCAATTGTGATCGAACTTCAATAATACACAAACGGAGGGTAATCATTTTTTTTTCCAAAAATCAACTATACAAATATTTTCATTTGGTAAAAATCAAACAATATAATAATCTCAAAGATATGATAGAAAAATGTTACACTATGTGAAAAAGCTTTGGTAAGAACTAAAGATCATTAAATGATTTCCTGTAAGTGCTTCTGTAAGTTTCAGTGTGAAATTAGAAAAAATATCGATATCTATACAACTAGGCTAGTAAAGATCGTAACGCCACCCGTCTGTCCACTTTCATAGTGATATCCGTACATGTTTCCCTACTGTGTGTTTATTTATGATTACCATTTTACATAGTCACATCGAAATGTCATCTTACGCTCCTCCATATCTATATTATCCAGTTGATCTGTCAAAGACAGGAACAGCGTATGCATCTAGCCGGCAATAAAACACTATTATTACATTATGCGTATCATTAAAACGCAATTGTAAATCGATGTTTAACAACTGTGCAACGCAAGGTCTTAATGAAAGTTCATAAAAAAGAGTAATGGAGTGCAAATAAGAGAGCAGGACGGGTGTACGGTAGAAGCGTGTAGCGCGTCACCCGTTGTGTGTTTAAGTCCGGCGCGGACCTACAAAGGGCAACGCGGCGGCTGTTAATTTCACGCCGGCTCGAATTAACATTTCTTTACGCCACAGAATAATAACGAATTAAAAAAAAAAAAACACCTTCTCGCCTCTACATGTAACGTAATGACGGCAGGCGGCGGGCGGCGAGCGGCGGGCGAGCGAGACGCCGCGAACTCATCAAGCCAACTTAATTAATGCCCGATCTGTCTTTGTATTAAAATCGAAGAGCGGAGCGGCGCAAAAAAAAACAGACAACCGGGATTGGGAGCCTTCTCACTAATAAGGTCCTTCGTAATGTTTACTGCTACCAATAGAATATCAATTAATGAGATACTGACTATACCAGCGGAATGTCAATAAACAATATTGATTAATATCTTAACTCATAAAGTCATAACATCAATGTCAGTCGCTTTATGAGATGTAGTTTCTTAAGTTTTAAGCGTGTACCCGTCCATATAAACTTCTTAAATAAATTATTCGACTCTTTGAATAATGTCAAAAGTATGAGGTTTTTGTAATCAATCTTTACTGGCGCCTTCAATACAGCGGAGCTTCCTTCCAGTTCGAGATACGTAAAAAAGTTGTGTATTAACAAACCAACATTATAAGTGATGGTGTATAAAATCGATATCTAGAACATTTTTACGACTTACCGCTTAAAAGTATCGTAAAAAGCCGAGCGAAATAAATATTTAGTATCCACCGAATACTGATAGCGAATCACGTTGGTGATTATGCAATGTGCCGTCTTTACATTTTAAAATAACCTGCATCGGAACTACGGGACTCGACGGGGCGAATTCTCCAGACGGAATACAAATAGTGGAAAATTTCTGAATGACGGACTTATTGGTAACATGCTAATGTTTGAGGATAACTTGTGAGTCGGTAATAAATTGCTTGCATAAAACATCAATGCGTCACCGGCGTTTCAGTGAGCTACCTGAATATGAAGGTTAGAAGGATCGAGCAACATCCAGAGATCGATTTTCGTAAGGAGTAAACACATTTCAAAACACTACACACATATATACCATGGTCGTCGCGTTTGAGAAATCTAGAACAATATAAAAGTTATAATACGCAGAAGGTATCACAAGTCATATTTCCTTGTTGTTGTTTTAGAACAATATGTAGACGAGAGGCACCCGTTTCGTTTATTTATGAGGCTCGCGTTTAGGATTCAATTTCAGCTCGTGTAAAGCTAGATCTGCATGAATAACAATTTCCTCATTTTAAAAATCTACCTGTTAAGGAAGACGAATGGAGGATGATTTATTCAATTCCACAATTCTATCGGGGTCGAGTGATACTTGTTTATTTTAAAATGTTTATATGGGTTACCGATTTTCGCGCAACGCCGGTCATCGTGTCAAATGGTGGGACGGCAATAGACAGTTTAATTGTGCCTTTGTACGCGTAACTCACTCGTCACTCGGACAGTCATTTTCAATACGATCATTATCCACAGTTGACTCGTTAGCGCGCGGGTCAACAGAGGTGCATCCATGGAACGAATGGAGGGATGCAGATCCTTTATCTGGCGGTCGTTCGCCTCCCGGCTAATGAATCAAAGACCTGTGCTCGCATATTGTCAATACGAAGCGCAATATTAACGTTGGACGCGCTCTGCCCGCACAATGCCAGATTAATTCCCATTTAAACGTGTGAAATAAATGGCGGAGAGCGCTCGTTTAAAAGCAACGCCGGCCGGCCCGGTGACGTATTGTGAGTTGTGACTTCCAAGCTTCACTCTGTACGCTCTGAATAGATGTCGTTGAAAGCGTCGAGACAATTTGTCGCGTCATGTTATTATTGATAGCACTGGTTTTCTTATTATGTGCGTTACGTTTCTCGACATGATGTGATTTTAATAATCGAATATTCAACAACGTGTTCTATAGCGACCACCACGTTAAAAGCGCGACATCAAATTTGAAATGGAATTATCATAATATTACTGTCTGACCTTTACTGTCAGTTGCGCGACGACAGAAAACCTAACCGGAAGATAATTAGAATCTCCTTTGTTTGCCTAATATTTGTAGTAGGAAGACTAAGTATTCAAACTTACGGTTAAAATCGAAAACTTGGAAAACAAATAGCACAAAAATACTTGACAGTTGTTATCCACAGTTGACTGAATAATTAGATTAGTTAATATTGTAAACATAAAGAAAAACAGTTACTATATATTTTCAACAAAGGTTAGTAATATTAGTAAGTGGCATTCGAATTGTTACTCTATTGCTCTATTACCTATATTAAGAAAAATCTGCAGTAGGTACGTCTGGATGTAGAACTTGTTACAAATATTAACTAAGAGTTTTGCTTGGGCCCTTGATCCCAATTTAATTGACAAATATTTTCTTTCTCAATCTTTTCATTGTTTCATTGCTAGACACAGGTCGCCTCCGATGAGAAGGTTCAAGGTCATAATCTAACACGCTGTCCGAGTACAGATTGGTAGACTCAATCTACTTCAGTTAACATTTACGAATATTCATAAGCACTTACAAATGTACATATATAAATGCGGTAAATGATAAATCTTTAAGATGATGTACATTGCATTTAGTAGGAATGAACATAGTAGAGCTAACCGGCGCTGGGCATCCGACGGATTTGCCGTAAGCGGCTCCGGAGCTTGTTTGCCGGCGCTCCATTAAAATGGGATCTTAGGGATGCAGATCGCCTGGACGTACAGTCGCCGTATACGGAGAAACGGATCACTTTAAACTCACTACATGAAGACCTCTGCGTGTAAGTAAGTATGAAATTGATACTGGCGTGAGGTGCAGCAAAATATTATGTTCCGAATTTTGTTAAAAATAACAAACATATGCAGTTTCGGCAGCATTTAGATAATAAGGATGTACCTATTATATTCTTAATCGGCTAACAATAGTGTTTTAAGGTCAATATTGTACGTTAATTGTAGTTCAATAAAACCTTACGTTACAATGAGTAAATTTATTACAGCGTAAAATAATTTCATATAGTATTGTATCTTAAGATTATGTCATGATATCTTTAGCAACTACCGACCGATGCACGCGGGACTAACCAAATCAAAATAACGATAAAATATAAATAAATTCGATGCAACGACTCGGTTAACTGTCCGAGGAGTACATTTCTACGGTGCATTTATATGACAATCGATTATGTTCTCCCAAATTTATGACCAACTAGACTGTTAGACCTACAGCGCACCGATATTACTCGCGCATAAATAAAACCGTAATAGCTCCGGGCTCGGATATAAATATTTTGATTGCAAGTCTCAATTAAATCTCAATGACTTAACGTCCAAAACAATCGATTTCGATTAACACCCGGCAAAGCTGGAAGGTAAAACGTTACACCGCGGCACCATAGATTACAATCGATTTGTTTATATGTATTATTTGTGACCCGTTCAATGAATAAGTAATCGCAGAACAGTGCAAGTGCTGTAACGAGAAACGAGAGGAATGGAACGATTTGAACCATCATCTCCGTGTGATATACATAAAGACAAATGACAGCGTCTTATATCGATCTGCCACAGTTCTTATTAAACGCTTAATCGTGTAGGTAGAAATGGGTAAGTCTTCGGTCATTACTATTCTTTGGCATCACGAGGAGCCGGAGGGCCACCGTTGCGTAATTGTTTTAAGCTCGTCTTTTAATTGTTCTATCGGGGGATGCGATTTATGGTGCTACGTGACCTCTTGCATAACGCGGCTCGAATTCATTTGCACTATTATTTCCGCTCGAACGGACCATGGGAATGCACCTTACACAATGTAATCAAAGAACATTCTGTTGGACAACGGCTTGAACGTTTGGGGATAATTGAATCTATTGTTTCGTAGGGTCGACTTAAAAACCTGATGAGGTACAAACCACAACGGCAATAAATGTGTTGCGTAACAAATAATAATTCGGGTAACTGCTTTCTATAGCTAGAAACAAATGAAGTCAGTCAATCAGTAACTTTCGATCACAGTAATGGATTACGTTAACTCGTTATAAAAGTTTGTACAGAGTCATGGTAGGGCATAATATATATGGTTGCATAGGAATAGGAATATATCAGGTATAAAGTTCGTTCCTCAAGAGCTGCAAAGTGTAGAAAATCAAATTGCTGAAAACGTTAAATATACATAAGGGTGGGAAATGAGTGCGTCAGAACGGTAACATTATACTACCGTATCAATACTATCAACGTAAATATGGCATAAAATTTGTAAGTCACATTACATTTCGCTTTATAAATCAGGGGTCTGCTTGGGTATGACGGGTCAACACAGTAACATTCCGTCATTAATATTAACCATTATGTTGAATATAGGACTTTATACCGTTTATAACTTGCCAGTGATATGCTAATCTGACCGTCTAGGTCGCTCCAGTTGTTGGGAGACCAGTCCTCAATGTTTTCGTGCCGATCGCGCGTCTACGACACTTTAAAGTGGGAAAAGTGACTTAAAGGAGTATGATGAAGGGAGAGATGAGGCCTCGCCAGTTAGCCCACATAAGTATCTAAATAAATTGGAGGTTATAGGTTCGATTTCTGCTATAATACATTTCTGTACTATTATCTATTATATTATCTTTCCACATATGCTTTGTCTATATAATTAAGGATAAATGCTACTTTAATCAGTTATTTCGAAAGAAAAGGAACAGCTGTTATAATAAATTGCACGTGAAAATACTTAAGAAATGTATGAACAACACTGAAAAAGATAAAAGAAGTAACATGTCATATCTATGTGGAAATGATTATATCTATATCTATATCTATGTAGCAATGATTAAAGACGCGTGCTGCGCATGAGACGCAAGATCTTTCGAACGTGGGCACGCGTTCGGAAGATTTACGAGTGTATTTAAACTGGTTTCACATTAAGCACCAACTGGGCCGATTTGATCGTAAAATCAGTCGTTATGTCTCGAGACAAAATCGTCGTTGCCGTTTGCCACCCAAGTACTGAACTGTTAAATTAACTCCAGGTTAACTGGGGGTCACTTGTCTTTAGCAATGTAAGGCGATTTCACTACACCGTTCCAGCGAAATCGCACCTACATTGTAGTTAAAGATTTCCCAATGATACCAATAGTTCTGTGTGATAATAACCACGATTATTTCATTACGAAAAGTATAGAGTAAAACACTGGCGGTTAGATGTTGCTAAATTAGCTGCGATGTTTCGATCTTTGTTTGATCGTTGATCGTTTATTTTGGTGGCAAGTTGATCGTTTGTTTTAGAGAAAGTAGTATTTTCGACTGGAAATTCTATGGCATTCACTTAGAAATCGTTCAATGGTAACGAGAGCAATTGGCCATCGTGCCATTGTATACCAAGAAAAACTCCTTCCACGTGTTAGCGACCTGCTTTAATTAATCTATCTATACATATAATAAAACTGTAGAAGAGTCAAATTCTGTACATTGAATAAAAACTAAAAAAATTACCGTTAGAGATTCTTCATACAGGTAACACAAGCCAAAAAAAAACATTTTGAAATGTTTGTCTGTCTGTCTGTTGTCCGGCTTTAACGCAAAAACTACTGGACGGATTTTGATGAAACTTTTTTTGTTATATA
>DWUN01003651.1:0-11755 GCA_018249975.1 Passova gellias
CTACTATCTACTGCTTTTAAAAATGTACTAATTAACATAATAAACAATATTTTAAATTTATTTGTTTATCGATAAATTTATGGAATTGAAATTTTAATCTAATAAGAATTTTAATAGCATTTTACAGCTGATTTCAATTTAAAGATGTGAAATATAAGAAAAACCAAACATACAATGTAATTTTTTGATTTCACTGTATTAATAATATCCTTCCGTCAATTTTGGGATGCGATTATTAAATAAATCAGTTTTGATTTAATTTTCCGATTACATTGCCATTTACTTGTGACTGTCTATTATTTCTAATTTGAATAAATGCTATATATTGTCTGTGGTCTTCTTCATATATCTAACCTATAACCGGCGCAGAAATCACGTTTTGCGATTCGAAGCGAGAATCTTCGAGAAGTGCACGATCACTGAAGATTTTTAAGCCAACAGCACAATTCCTATTAATTACAATATGCTACGATTGCCTAACGTAGTTCGTCAAAGCATTAATTTAAACAAATATCAACATTTTGCAAGATTTTACGCCAAGGATGTGAGATTTGGTGCTGATGTAAGAGCTCTGATGCTCCAGGGCGTCGATGTGCTCGCCGATGCCGTCGCAGTCACAATGGGTCCCAAAGGTAGGAATGTAATATTAGAACAGTCGTGGGGCTCGCCAAAGATCACTAAAGACGGTGTAACAGTCGCCAAGGGAGTTGAACTCAAGGACAAATTTCAAAATATCGGTGCTAAGCTCGTCCAGAATGTAGCAAACAACACTAACGAAGAAGCCGGGGACGGCACCACCACAGCCACTGTCCTGGCTAGGGCGATCGCCAAGGAAGGCTTCGAAAAAATTTCCAAAGGTGCCAACCCTATTGAGATCCGACGCGGAGTGATGATGGCCGTGGATGCAGTGAAAGACAAATTGAAGAACATGTCGAAGCCCGTCACCACGCCGGAGGAGATCGCACAGGTCGCAACGATCTCTGCAAACGGAGACGTCGCCATTGGGAAGCTCATCGCGGACGCCATGAAGAGGGTGGGTCGCGATGGCGTAATCACAGTCAAGGACGGCAAGACTTTAACCGACGAACTCGAAGTTATCGAAGGTATGAAATTCGACCGAGGTTATATTTCACCATATTTCATCAACTCGTCCAAGGGTGCCAAAGTCGAATTCCAGGACGCCTTAGTCCTGTTTTCGGAGAAAAAAATTAGCAACGTGCAAACAATTATTCCTGCTTTAGAGTTGGCCAATCAGCAAAGAAAAGCTTTGGTCATTGTCGCTGAAGATGTTGATGGTGAGGCTCTCTCGACCTTGGTTGTTAATAGGCTTAAGATTGGCCTCCAGGTGGCTGCAGTCAAGGCACCTGGATTTGGCGATAACCGCAAATCTACTTTGAGCGATATGGCCATAGCTACAGGGGGAGTGGTGTTTGGTGATGATGCCAATCTCATCAAACTTGAGGATGTCCAGGCTTCCGATTTTGGACAGGTTGGAGAAGTAATTATCACAAAGGATGACACATTATTCCTCAAGGGTAAGGGTAAAAAAGCCGACATTGACAGAAGAGCAGAGCAAATACGTGATCAGATCCAAGAAACCACTTCAGAATATGAAAAGGAGAAACTGCAGGAGCGCCTTGCTAGACTAGCTTCTGGTGTGGCCGTTCTTCATGTCGGAGGCTCCAGCGAAGTAGAAGTTAATGAGAAAAAGGATAGAGTAAATGATGCTTTGAATGCAACTCGCGCTGCCGTAGAAGAAGGTATTGTCCCTGGAGGTGGCTCCGCTCTCCTTAGATGTATTCCAATGCTCGATGAACTAAAAACGTCAAACTCTGATCAATCTACTGGTGTTGAAATCATTAAGAAGGCTCTAAAGATGCCCTGCATGACGATTGCTCGCAATGCTGGTATCGATGGATCAGTAGTTGTTGCCAAAGTGGAGGACCTCGGCCCCGAGTTTGGATACGATGCACTCAACAATGAGTATGTGAATATGATTGAAAAGGGAATTATCGACCCCACAAAGGTTGTGAGGACAGCGTTGACAGATGCCAGCGGAGTCGCATCGCTATTGACAACAGCGGAGGCCGTTATCTGTGATATTCCACAAGAAAAGGAACCAAATCCAATGGCCGGTATGGGCGGCATGGGTGGCATGGGAGGGATGGGGGGCATGATGTAAGGAAATGGACTTGAAATGCATTTATATTGTAAAGACTTGGTAGTTAGTTACATCACCCGTTAAAGGTTATGGCAATGTTAAGGTGAATGATGTTACAATAGTGCAGTGAATGATTTTTCTTTTTTATTTCTGAGTCTGATTGTGTTAGCAACGTAGAGACGGCTGTCTTAGAATTATTTAGTTTTAATTTTTGCTTTAAAGCAAAATGTTATTTTTAATAATATAATAAATAATGTTTTTCCAACCTGGTTTTTCATTATAATCTTGATTGTGTTCATTATAATGGATTTATTTTTTTTGGAATCCTAATAGTTTTCATGCTAATATAGTACCCACACAATTATGAAATATCAAGATTTGTTGAGTAACTTTTCTTAAGCCTGATTTTAGAAACGGCCAAGTATAAGGTTACAAAATATGTTACTACTAAATTATATTTAACGCAAGATATTGTCAATACAAGGTATATTCTATAATCATATGTCATAAACTTCGAGAATTAACGAGAGTGAAAGCGTAGGGCGTTTACCGCGAGCGGGCCGCGTCATATCTATAGGACGATGACCGGTCACATGAAACACTTTCGGAACGATAATAGATAGACATTTCAAACTTATTAAAACCAATTTAACTCCTACACTTTGAACGTACAAAAATATTGCGTAATTATCATACGTTGTAAGCAGTCTTGAAACGTTTTCTGAATAAATTATCTATTTTTATGCGTCTGGAAATATATTACAATTATGTATAATTCTAGTAATAATAATTTTGTAAGAGATTTTCGATGGCGGTATCGGCTAATGAAATATCTACTTTGTTTGCATAAGACGTTATGTAAGAGTATGTACATTATGTTTCTTTGAATTGGCTGGATTTCAAAGTGCGCGTTTTTATGATCTACAGTGTAACCGATAAGGTGATTTCTGTGTGAGAAACAGTGCTTATCTTGTATATGGTACAATAGAATATTAGGAAATATAATTGACTTGTACAGGAATCACGTATTTTTCGTGAATAATCAATAAAATAGCTCCGTAAAGTTGTAACATCTAAACCTAAATTCCACTTTACAATCTTAATATGTAATTTGTTAACCTATACTGTGGATACCTACGCAACTCGAGCAGACATGTATTATTCAATTATCTCTTTTGGGCGTTGTTAAAAAATAATATATAAGCTAGTGGTGTGGTTTTCTACAATATCGATTCAGTAATTTTGACTTGGAAAACGTAAAACCGGCTACACATGTTGATCTAAGACAGTCGAGAGCATGAGATATACAGCTAGCCTAGCTAGATAGTCTGTCTTGTCTTGCCAATTTTGGCTGTCGCTTCCGTAGCTGGACGAGAGAAGGCGAGGCATGAGTCAAAGTTTATGTCTCTAACATATTTACTCGGTCACTTTCGTAGTTATAAAATGAATATCGTAAGCTTATAATATGATACCTATAAGCATTGGTCGTAACTCAGAATCTGAGAAGGGAAAGATAAATTTTCTTGAAAAATACAATATTTATTTCTCATTTGTCATATAAAACTTAAACAATAATCTTAAGACGTATATAATTATAAAAATATTTGATCTTCGTCTGAATCTCCAGCACCGTACACGAAATGTCTCCTAACTGTGTTACCCTCAACGATTGCACTGTCGGTGTTTATATTATTGCTATTCTTACAAGGCGTAACTGGGTATCTGACTGGCCCCAGCCATCGCCTGCCGAGGCCGAAGTTGCGGGGAACAGCCACAATCTTGCCTTTCGAGTTATCCAAACTATTCAAAGACGATTGGATGGATTTTAACGACGATCTTTTCATCAACAGATCACCCGAATCGTTCAAATAGTTCTCGGGTAAATGTACATCCGATGGAATGCTTAAACTCAACGGTCGACGCTTCGGCCTATCCGAGATCTGCCCGCGCCACGTATTAAATTTCTGAGCGTTCCTCTTCTGTGGCGTGTTCTCTCCAGGCGAATAATTGCCAATAGCCGGTTCTTCGCATGCTTTGTTTATTTTATTTTCGGAATAACTTTTCTGCAAACAAATCTTGTCAGGAGTACTTTGAATACTTGATTTATCTTTCATTCTACTGATAACTTTATCTTTCGTCAACTTTATTAACGCGTATATAGTTTTTAGTGCTTCCTCATTTAGCAGTTCGTCGTCCGTTACCTCGAGATCTAGGGCACTAGCTATGCTTCGTCTCAAATTAGCTTCATTTTCATCACTTCCGTTATTGCACTCAGCATAATTGATATCCGATACATTTTTATTTACAGTCTGTAAAACGATCAGTTCCACCTTTCGAGGTGCCGATTGCAACAAGTATAAAGCTTTATCGTATTTCAAATTTAATAATGTCTGTCCATTAACCGATATGATTTGATCTCCAGGCAATATTTTCCCACATAAATCGGCTGGGCTGGAAGGTGTTATTGATTTCACATAGACATTTCCATCAGAGCCTTCTGCCACTTGTAATCCTAATGTATTCATTCGATCCCTTTCCAGAACAGCGGTCACGAACACCCTCTCGCCCTGAACGCACTCCATATTATCTAATCTTTCAAATATGGATGTATTCAGACACGAATCGTTTGTAGCTTCTCGAAAGTTAAAAACATCGGAATACACCTTCGGCGATTCTAAAACGTAGGCAGTTGGCGCCTGAGGCATGTTTTGGCTGTAAGGTCGTTCAGGCAACAACTTCATGCTATTAACTGTACAATGCTGCTTCTGCTCAGAGCTTAGATCATCGGAATCACTTTGATTGACTCCGAACTCTCCGTCTGATCTCATGCAATCACCAAATATTTTAACAGGTGACCTGGTTTGTTTGGTATTTAGACCAGTCTTCATTCCATTAAAAACTCTTGTTCCCATTTTTACTCCATGTCTTCTAGGCAAGCTACTCTCTGAAGAAGATAGACCTTCATTAGAAGAGCTGGCCTGCAAATTAGATGAGTTTAAAAGACTCTCATCACTGTGTTGAGGTGAAAGGATTTTTCGAAGTAATTCTTCTGTGTCAGGTCTTTTGTTTTCTTTATCTGTTTTTTTGTCTCCAAATATATCTACCCTGAATCTTCTTCTAGCTGGTCGTCGGATCTTTATAGGATTTCTGACAGCCAAATTGTAACTATCCTGGTAATTACTACACTCTATCTTCTTTGGACTGCCGTCAATGCTCAAAGGGTAACCAAGTTCCCCTGATAGATAATTTATAAAATCATCTTTTGAATACAATTTTAAATACAATCTGTGATGCAAAGAAGCTAGCCAGAAAGTGAAGTAACTTTTGTTGTTTGTCATTTTTAGTTTGTATTTGATTCCAATTTTTGATAATCCAGAATATGTGTTAGGCATTACATACAAACTTTTTTTGTTGTAATAAAATGTGTGGATGTGATGCCAGGGCAGGCTCTGTAGCACAATGCGATTTGTGTTTGTTCCTAAGCTATCGGTGATGGGGTCGGTTCTGGAGTACAGTGTGACACCTCTCGGGCCGATAGAGAGCCAGACATCTCTGCAGAATCCATCTCGCGTGGCCCACACCGCGGAATAAAAGTGAGCACCATAATCTCTGAAAGTCTGGGCTAGTGTAATATAATTCAGTATTGCTTTGTTGCTATCCAAGCCACGTCTGGATTCATGAGCTCGCTTCATTCTCAATTTCACATCAGCCATGTCATTAGTGATGATATATTCAGGCAAATAATGTTCCAGTAAAAAATAATCCGCTGTACCGTGTTCCCTGTACGAAAATTCACCAAATTCAATGTGTAATGCATAACCGGCGAGAAGTACGAGATTCTGAATTGTTGAGGTCATTAGCCCCTCCACTGTTGCTCTCCTCAGCTGTAAATACACACGGTGCCTCCAATCGCCACCTTGAATATTACTAGCAATATTTTTGGGCAGGAAGAATTTAATTCTTAAGAACACAGTTAATGAAATATCTTCCTCGGTACTTTTAGTCTTCTTATTTGAACTTTTGTGCCATGAATCTGGAGCGATTTTTTTTATTTTATAATCATCTGGTACAAATATAAAGTCCCCCCCGACCAGCATTGCAATGCCCAACATAAAGTTGTGCTCATATTTCTCACTATACACCAGAGCGTCAAATAGTTGGCCAGCTGTGATTATGTTTGGATCACAAAGCACTTCTATTCGTTGACCATTAAGAAGAACGACAGTGATTACCCTCTTATCACAGATTGCTGATACTGTCAGATCCAAGTGCTTTACAGGTTGTGATGCTCTGACAATAAACTCTGGACCCGTGCACCCTTCTTTTCCTTTATAGCCAATATCAGCCTTGTAAAGCCGTGATGCTGCTCTTTGAACAGGTTTTGTTCTTCGGAAGTTTGTACTCAGCGGTGCTTGCTTGGGTTTACCTACAGGATCATCTATGTTGATAGCTGACATGGAGAATGCATTATTTTGGATTTTTGAATGTTCAATTTGAGTACTACAGGCTATATCGAGAGTGGAATGTGCTGTACTCAAGCCCCCTTTTCTCGGTGTGTCAAATAGGTTAAATATTGCATTTCTATGATGCCTCGGTTGACGGTGACTTGGAAAAGGATCGGCTTCATTGGGTGATTTCATGAGATTTATGTAACTTCTCGGTTTTGTACTGACTTTGAGGTTTAGATGTGATTTCTGTTCCTCTGTTCCATTGATTTCATCCTTCTTTTCGGGAGGCTCAAACTGATGGTGTTCCATAACAGGGCTGAAGGTGATAGAGGCAGCTGAGCAGGAGCTACGGCCCGAGTCTTCATCACAATTACGAGGCATCTCTGAAAATTTTTATAACAAATTCAATAAAGGAATAAAACAGCATAACAATAAGTTCTCATTACATTTGATATTCACATTTTTGACACAAATACAACAGTATGTTATATATTTCAATGGCAGTCTTGTTACAATTTAAACCTTTATGCTAAAAAGGATGCTAATAAATTGAAAATATATTTGAATTGTGCAAAGACCACCATTCATAACATGATTGATAATGATGATTTCAACTTAAGTAATTTTTTGTATTATTCAAAATATCGTAAATTATTATTATTGAAAATTCAAATTCGACACATTAATGATAAATAATATAACAAGACTAGGTTTTTTATATTAAGATGTAACTTGTAAGGAATAATTTCTTACCAAAAGCCCAGTATCAGTGTTTTATTTATTAGCAATCATCTTATTAATATTTATAAACTGGACCCGGATTATACAAAGTGAGCCAGCATTCTGGAAAAATAAAAGTAATTACAGAACAATAAAAATCAAAATTATACTCTATCATATAGGCCGGTAAAAAAAGAAACCATGAAACAGGAAAAAAGTTAATAGAAATCGCGCCAAATTACATTCAACGATCGTGAGACAACGAATTTTACCTCATCAACATTCAAATTGTCATAGACGTTCTAAAATCTTACTATTCAAAGTCATGTATTCACTTCGCCGAAAAACAAAGTTGATTTATAAAAATTAAGTTGAAGTTAAAACATGCCTGGAAGTATAATGCAATATTATTTCAATTATCACTTACAAAAGCGATAAACACTAGTATTTATTCGATATATTTGGTTATAATAACTTTTGAAACTTTGGAATGGTTTTTCACAATAAACAAACTTACATTTTTCTCTAATAGTAAGTCTCTAGTTAAATTATTGGCTTACTTGCTTCATTATTTTGTACTATAATTCCTATTGCAACTTCTCACAAACTTTTCATCTTTTCATTTTAAATAACTTTACTATCAACTTTTCTTCACTATATTGTAGCGTATTGCTATGTACTACCAGAACCAGTTTATTTTAGTATGTGTGTATTGTACTATTGTATAATGTGTATATTCTTGATCTATGATTATGTAGGTACTATCACCATAGCCAAAAGTGGATTCTCGTACGTAATATCTATGGAATGTGGCATAAGTGAATAATATTATCTAATAATTTGATAATTTCTAGCAGAATTTCTAGTAGTGACCCCTTCGGGGATTACAGGTGTGATGTTACGTTTTTTTTGATAATGTTAAAGAACATGATTATCCCTTGCAGATTACCCTTTGCAGACTATTAATTTCCGTTTTCTTATTAGAGTAATACTTTTGTCGTATCTTATGATAGCCATTTATATTCGTTAACGTGTATATATATGTTATCTGTAAGCAACAATTACAAACTAAACATATGTGCTATCTGTGACGAATAATCTTCTGAGAGATTAATATTTTTCTTATTTGTCATGTCATCTATGTCATTCTTTTACAGTAACGTCAGTAGGTGCTGTGTACTGAATATCATTTATATCCGTTTTAATTCTCGTGTTTCTGTTCGCGTTAAATAAGTTTAGAAAAATAGTTATTATGCTATGCTTCTTGTATAAATTGATAGATATACGATCTTATTGTAAATCATAATAGTTATTTACGACAGTAATCAACAATGGCTACATTAATACAATCCTACGAACAGCAGTACTCTGTCCTTACCGCGGACATCACTGCCAAAATCGGTCGACTTAAGGTGGCCAATGAAGGTATTTATTTATTTTCAAATCACTAATGATTGTATAATATTTTTTTTTTTTAAATTCGTTATAATATCTGTGCACAGTTTTATTTAGAACAATGTTTTTACAGAGGATCGTGATAGATTATCGCGAGAAATACAGTCTAATTTCGAAGAAGCCAATGATCTGGTAAGTTACTTATTCTTATCAGTTGAATTCTGATGCACTTTCGGCCTATGTGACGTCACCGATACCGGTGCAACCGGCTAATTTTTTTCTTTTAGTACTAGTTTTATAGTAAAGCTCACGGCGCGTCTGCTCCTATTATACTACTCGACGTTAGAAACTGCTTCCTCTCTAACCGCAAGAGGCCTGGACCATACCCCATTTGGCTTCTTTTGTGCATAATGCCGGGGATAGGGCCTCAGGTTTAGAATATGACTTCCAAAATTTTGCTAATATTATAATTGTCTATTAAGGTAAATAATAATTATTAATCGGCTCGGATAGTATTATTATTATAAGGTAAATAATATTCTGTATCAATGGCACCATTCTGAAGCACGTAGGTGTTGAAAGTAAACGTGAGTCAATCCAAAATCACATTTATACTCAAGTATTTTAACATATTTCTTATAATTTCATCATTCTATTGTGAGTTCTATTATATTCTACTATATTCTATTCTTTTAGGAACATTGATATTATATTGAATTCTCATTTTAGTGATATGTACATTATTTAGCATGTGGTATTATTATATATATTCTCCTCTGATGCTAGCTGGAGCAGTTGGAGCTGGAGTACCGCGGTGCCGGTGCTGGCTCCAGGGTGGGAGCGTACCGGGCCGAGCTTCAGCGGGTCAAGGACGAATACAGATCTGTGGCCAGTAACACGGCTACTTGTAAGTACTACCACTAAGGACAGTGTCAGTCAACTTTGGTCTTTTATTTTTTTATCAATGGCATTCACATCTCGTATAAGTGAGACGTATTTAGCCAATAACTACGTTATATGAGAGTAACACGCAGGGAGAAATGTTTGGTATTTAATTTGAGAGGTGTCAGGAATGTGGTAGAGGGTAACTTTGGTCTTATTTTTTACCGTTTTATGATGAATAATTTCAATAATCATTGTGAAAGATCTAATCATCGTAACTGACCCGTTTCTTAGTATCTGTTTGTCTAAAGGAATTATACATTAACTTTCCACATAGATAACATAGATCCAGAGGAGTACGACGACTGGTCCGGCAACGACCAGCGCCAGAAGCTGCTGGACAATACAGAGAGGTTGGAGCGCAGTGGCAAGAATCTGACCGAGGGCTACCGCATAGTGCTGGAAACGGAGCAGGTCGGTGCGGCCGTTCTGCAGGACCTGCATGCGCAGAGGGAGAGCATTCAACGCTCTAGGGGCAGGGTAAGTTCATGAAATACCCAAAATTATCAATGACATTATTATTGCTATTTTCTTATTTTCATACTTTCACACCAGGTCCCTAATGGGACCATCATAATGCACCAAGAGCCTAATAACCTTTATTATATTGGGTCTAGCTATTGGGATATCTTGGATTGATTGGGTCAAGGTAGGACAGTCTTGGTCTTCCTCGGCACCTACACCCATGTCCATCAATGCTAGCCATAAATTCTTTCCACATGTCCAAAGCATCATAATAATGATAATAATAATATCTGGTCCGGGCAGCTGCGCGAGACCGACGCGACCTTGAACCGCTCGTCGCGGCTGAGCAGCTCGATGGCGGTGCGCGCGCTGCAGGACCGGCTCGTGCTGGCGCTCGTGGCGCTGGCCCTGGTCGCGCTGCTCTGCACCGCGGTCTACCTATACGCCACCTAGCCCCTCGCGCCCCTGCGGGGGCTGCAGGTACGCCGTCCCATATCACCACCACATACCTCCCAGACAACGGAATCAACGTAACATATGCACCTTTCTGGCCTGTTCTTTGTACATCAATGTATGGTTGTAGTCGGCGACGTGTATGAGCTGATGATTATCATTTAAATACTTGCTCTTATCTTCTACATATTATGTATGATGTTTTATAGCATTGTTTGATTATATTTAACGGTGAATATTGAATGTTGAGACTATTTATTATGTTTATGTTTATGTAGAAGGTAACATGTTTGGCTCCAATGTTCAGTGGAGAAAGATTTCATTGGTGCATTTAGCCAATAGCCCGATATTGACTCTTTATTCTGTTTCTCGCTGCATGTCTGGCTGGACAGATGTCGCAAATGTTGGCATCGTTAACTGCAGCTCTACTGCAGGTACTAACAACTTGTATTATGTTAACATGTTTATTCATTATACGCTATTCATTATACTGCTTTCATTGAATAAGACTTGCCAAGTTTGGAACAAAAAAGAATATCACAGAAGTGTTCTATTGTATTTACTTGATTATAAAAAAATATATGTGTATTCTAAATTTTAATAATAACGGCAACACCGACCGGTCTTAACTGACGCAAAAAAGATTTAATCTGAAAATATCGTATTCTACCAGGACTACAGATTCGTGGAGTTGCGCTCGCTGACGCGGCTGGTGTACTGGCTGTACGCGGTGAGCAGCAAGCTGCTGCCGTTCCTACTGCGCGGGCTCGTGCTGCGCCGCGCGCTGCGGGCGCTGCTGCGCTGGCAGCAGGACACCCGCCAGAAGCACGGCCGCCACTAAACTTATACTATTATGTGTCGGACAACTCAAGTGGGGGAAGTGACTGCGACTGGATCAAGAGAGCGGGGCGTGGGAGGGGAACACTTGGCGGCGGGGGAGAGAGAAAATTAACAAATATGTTGTGACTGAATTGTTATTTATTTCCCTATGGATTACATATAGTGTAATATAAGGTAGATGTTGCTATATAAATCGACCGCAGCAATTAACAAAGTCGGAAGTGAAAAAATGTCATCTTTCAGTACGGCCAAACGAACATATCTACCCACTTTGTTAATCGAGCGCCACGAAAACATCCGATTTATTTCGAAGTGGAAAACATCGAAAATG
>DWUN01003652.1:0-11755 GCA_018249975.1 Passova gellias
GTTTATATGTATAATATATAGTAGAGAAATACTGTTATAATTTATATGGCTGAACAACGTTTGCCGGGTCAGCTAGTGTATTATAAAATGTAAAATTATGTTTCATCAACCTGCGAAATAAAAATTACTAACATGTACCTGCTAATAAGCGTGCAAATTACGTCGCATAACATATTTTTGTATTTCCAGTATTTATTTCAAATTATGTACCAGCTAATGAATATTAAATTCGTATGCGAATTTATATGGTGTAATAAACAGTATGAGAAATAATCTATTCTTTAGATTTTATATTTATATTATATGGATGTTAATATAATTTATTTGGAATAGAATTTAATTGGAGTCAAGGTTTGTGTACAGAGTCAACGAACCGCAGTAGCTACGCTATTCTCATACATAAAACTTGCAAGGATACTAATAATAAGATAGTTCATATGTTTAGAATGCTTATAAACATTAGGATTGGCATTTTTTATATAACACTATTCGAATTGTTTAAGATAAGAATACATACAATGTAAATATTATTGACCTATTCTCATTCTTTGTACCGATCGTAGGCCTATGTCATTAAATGTAAAATTAAATAAATTTATTCTTCCAGAAGCATTTATACATTTGTAGTCCACGAAAACATAATTTAGATGCGCCGTTCAACTTCTAAATGAGCAGAAATACAATCTTTTCATATCAAATTTGTACAATTTACTTAGTCTGATTTAATAAGATATAATCGTAATGAAATGCGAAAATATTAATATGGACAAGCTCTAAGCAATTGCGACAACTGCATTGGACGTTTCTTGTGCCGAAATAATTACCCAATAATCTGACATTTAGTCGTGATGCGCTTGCATTCAAAGGTTGTGTCAAATGTGTGCTTTCAAACGGTTAATGACCTACAGAACTACTTAATAGATAACTTACTTAACAGACTGATATTTAAAGACGTTCATAGTTACGTACTATAACGTAACTAGGTATAGTTCTTAATAGTTAACAATGCGACGAAGTTTACGATGAAATGATTGGATGGGTAGTAAAGGGGCTATAATACAAGTAACTAGTACTTACTCTGTTAATGAAAGAACGTCTTTTATTTACGCGCTACTTTTACGTATTAAACCATTTACGGATTATATTCGGTAAAACCATACCTTAACCCGTACTGATGCTTAATCAATAAAGGTTAAGGTAAGATTTTTAAATCAGCTTTATGTTCAAAAAGAAATAATAAAAAAGTACAATGCTCTTAATTGATGACTTGTCTGTTGATTCACTAGTTACTGAATCTAATTACTGGGCCCGTGGGCTTAGGTTCGATTCCCGCACAAGGCAAATAATGTTTGAGATTAGTGTTTATTTTTGTTTAGGTTCCGAACTATTTACATAAATACATTTATTTATATTTGTATTTATTCGCTGTGTGATAGCGATGTAGCATAAGACTAGGTACCTAGTTTCGGATGAGATAACGGTATGTAAGATTTTTCAAAATATTGAAATTTTTGATATCCGCTCAAGGACAAGAATATGCATATCCGGCATCTTATGTTCTATTTCTGAAAGATAAAGCTATAGGTTCTAATTAAAAATATCTTAAGTGGTATATCAATAACAAACTTTTACACTTACATACAAACAAATATTTAAAGTAATTTTATTTATTTCACCACGAAATAGACCAAAAATTTTATATTCTTTTTCACACACTACAGCATTATCGAAACTAAAACACTAAAATCAATTCAATGGTCTAACAAATTTTAAGCTGTAACTTAAAGAAAACATATTTTATAAAATATTTATAAATGCCCTCCAATGATAAATAAAATAAAAATAATTTTGCATTACCTTTAAAATGACACCATAATCTTCTTGACCTGTAACACTTGTAATAATGTCTACGTAAATAATTATCACTTAGAAGTACAGTCAGTGGATTAAGCGAGATCTTTTACGTCCTACGAAGGGACTTTGGACCTTCCGTTACGCAATACTCACCTCTTGAATAAATAAATTATTGAACTGGAAAATTTATTTATTTTGTTTTCTTAATAGTTTTTACCTATCCGTAACCTTTATTTCTATTATCAAGATATTTAAGTAGTCAGCTACAAGGTCAACAATACTTTAGTATGTCGGGATAGAATTCATGTTAAAAGTTCCCATTCTGTACCACATTAACTGAACACAACCAACACCCAAGCATAAATCACTACATATCACTACATAATATAAAACAAAGTCGCTTTCTCTGTTCCTATATCCCTATGTATGCTTAAATCTTTAAAACTACGCAACGGATTTTGAAGCGGTTTTTTAAATAGATAGAGTGATTGAAGGGGAAGGTTTATATGTAACATAACATCCATTAAATAGTGAAGAAATACTGTAATAGTTTATACGGCAGAACAACGTTTGCCGGGTCAGCTAGTAGCTAACATATGATAAAATACAAACTTAACACTTGAATTAATTTACGACTGTAAGTAGTAATATGGAAAAGAAATTTCTGTAGACAAAAAAAACAAGTATTTTTTATGTCTATTTTTGATAAGGAAGGTTTTTGTATGCTTACTTGCCCAGAGGGATATATTTGAGCAGTGTGCATATTGTTGAAATATGTATAAAATATGTTTCACTTCGAGGCATAGAAGCGCATTTACAGCCGATCTAAGGTAACAATTCAAACGTATTAGATATTGGATGCAGAATCTTTTGACTGCTGTATTTTCTAATCAACAGGTGTCTGCATATTAATTTAGTATCTACTTCTAGAAGAATGTGTGCATGTGTCCACATATATATGTTATATATAAATGAGAACTTACATCACTTCAAATAATTATTCTATCCGACATACTTTAATCATAGAATCGTCAATTATAAAATAATGAAACAGACTTAGTAATTTATTTACAGTGTTCGAACCATCGAACGTTTGAGTTTTATTCTTTCTAAACATTGTACTAGTGCCATCTAGTAGTAGCTATGGATAATAAGTTTAGCCTATAAATACTTAATCATTTCTATTTTTTAAGTTTGAACTTAGATGGCACTGTTCTATTTAAGTATTTTATTGATACCGTGAAAGAAAAACAGTTCTCCTCATTATTTTTGTACAATTACGCACATTGAAATTTAAATTCACATATTTTACTAATTATGTATGTTATTTTGTAAATGTTAATATTAAAAATATTTATAGTCTGTGGCGTCAGCGTCAGTGTTTTTACCAAGGGTTTATAGATGTGATATTTGTCAGATTAACCATTGTCCAATCTGTCAGTCAGATTCCGAACCATCAGAAGAAGGTATCCTACTAAGAAGTAACACAGTTTACCGTAAATATTTATAAAAATCGTAAGTAATAATATTCATTTCAAATTGATTTCGATTAATATAGATAGATAGATAGATAGATATTAAGACTGTGATACATTTTTTCAATACTCCAGTAATTGCAGCTGAGTTCAATCCAAGTGTAAAAACTTGTCAGTTTAAGATATTTTATTCTTACAAGACGCACTTTATGTAAATTGAGGACCTTTGGCCTCTATTATAATAATGGTATTTATCCATGTTAAGGCAAAATATTGCAGTTATAAATAAGTCCATATCTTAAAGTTATTGTAGTCATTTTTTCTGAAAGTCTTTTATTTATTGTTATTACTGTCAGTTCATGATAATTTTTGTAATGAATTGTTTTATGTTTACTTACGGATGATAAATTATTTTGTATTCTTATTCATCATTATTAATTTTAATGTGCTATGCATTTGTTGTTATTGTTAGGTGAGAATTGTTAAACTTCATCACAGATCTTAAAAGTTGTTTAAAACTTAAAACTTTTAACCAATTCTTTGACACATCATCCATATTTCTGCTAATTTGCACATGTGCAGCTTGGTCATCCACGCTATGGGACTCTCGCTTTAAATTGTAATAATATGCATTAATATCATTGCATTTCAGGGCTGGTAATATGCCTCCAAAAGTAATATTACTGTTCAGCGGTAAAAGGAAGTGTGGTAAAGATTATTTAGCTGAACACATGAGTCATGTGTAAGTTGAATTAATAAATATGTGTAACATTATCTATACTCTTTCGTTACAATTACAACAAATTTTATCAATACAATTTGCGTTTCAATGTTAAGTGTGTGGATTTTGGACTATATGTGTACCAGAGGCAACCATCTTAATTCACAAGAGCAGTAAGGCATGTTAGTCCAACCTGTAATATTATGAATACTAATGAATACTAAAGCATACTAGCTGCATTAATAGTAACATATTATACTAATTGTACTAATGTTACTAACTGTCATATTCCTGCAGTCTTGTCATGAATCAACACTAACCCAAAAATATGATTATTAAAACCTGTCACAAACTTAATTAAATCCTATGATCATCCAACATATCTTTCAGATATGTGTTATCTGTTTTTTGAAGTGAAGTGCCTTTTCCCTGTAGAACGTAAATAACTTACAACATGATATAGTACTGATGTTTAGTCAAGTATTTGTGACTGGTGACTTCCTTAGATTACGGCGATCTCGGTGGTCTGTTCACGTTCGCTAGGCTAACGTTTCAACATGATTTACACTATACTGTACACATGCAAAGTTCCAGCCGGCACTTTATATACTTTAAAATCGATTGCACTTTATCCTTTGTATTTTACAGTTTGGGAGACACATGTGAAATTATCAAAATATCACAGCCAGTTAAGAGTCATTGGGCTAAGAAGAGAAACTTGGATCTAAATATTCTCCTTAGCAGTGGCCCTTACAAGGAGCTGTACAGAAAAGACATGATCACTTGGAGTGATGAGGTACGCGAAGAAGATTACGGATACTTCTGTCGAATCGCCTGCCAAAATGGTAATGTAAGCAGGACATCATACTTTTTAATTGATTTATAATTTCCATGTGTATGTAAAACTTTTTAGAAAACATTACGTTTCTTTACTGGTTTTAAACAAATATACACAACATTGTAATATAGTATGCAAATAAGTATTTATGTAGTTATTTTGAATCATTTTACGTTTTTCGTGGGCGAGAGTCGAATACACAATCCGAAATCAGATCACTACCCATTAGATCAAAGAGGCTTTTAACCAATTGATCGATCAATTAATTTGTGTATGTCTGTGTTTTTCAGCTGCTGATAAACCGGTGTGGATTGTCAGTGACGTGAGGCGTAAAACTGACGTGCAGTGGTTTAGGGAAAATTATGGGGATCGTCTAAAATTTATCCGCATAGTCGCCGACGAGGACGCGAGGAAGGAACGTGGCTACGTCTTCGAGCGTGGCATTGACGACGGTATCTCGGAGTGCGGGCTGGATGACTTCGCCGATTGGGACTTGGTCATTAACAATGGCAAAGAAGGAGAGGAATTGTTTCACCAATTAGAAAGTATATTGAAATTGATACCTTCAAATTAGTATTTTTACATAAACAGACAACAGTTAAAGATCACCTTAAGGTAGTTGGTTGCTATATAGTTATATTTGTGGATTCATTTATTAAGGTGTAATTATTTATTTATTTCTTAGGGAAAAAAATTGTACATATATAAAATGTAACAGAAAAGCATTTCTCATACTATGGTCTACAGCAGGAATTTATTCAGGGGTAATTGAATTACATATGATAGAGTGAATGAATATGATTATGTATTTAAAATTGTATACAAGAAAAGTTGATTCCTCTGTTAAAAATTTATATTTAAGAACTAGCTTGGCCCGCGGCTTCGCCCGTCTCGAAATTAGTGTTTCACAAAGTTTTCTTTCTCAAAGTTGCGATTTTTTCGTAAAACAATGAAATTCCTGGAAAAAATAAAAAAAATGGGAGAAAAAGTAGCCTATGTTCACCCCAAGACCCTCAAGTATCTCTATATCAAATTTCATCGCAATCGGTTCAGCAGTTTGGCCGTGTTGACGTCACGGACAGACAGAGCTACTTACGCATTTATAATATTAGTATGGAAGTATGGATGAATATGTATGACCGGATCTATTTTGTTCTACACTCCTTTTTACTTTATGTATTATCAATTTTTTATATGATTACTTATAGTTTATACACGTGAGTTTTAATAAGATATTGCACTGCAATTGTTTGTGTTATGTTCTTACTTCATAAGTGCTTTTATGATGGTAATTGTACATTTAAACGGTACTAGGTATTGTTATGTTGGTATTATTATTGTTATTTGTGTAGGACGAATTGATTTTTTGTAGTATTTGACCTTTGCGTGTAGTTTTGAATCTCACAAATAGTATCAGTTCAATTCGTCAACGGAAGATAATGGTCAATTCTACGGTTTGTTGGTGGTGTTGATTTTTAAGTGCAATGATGACAGTAGGTTATTTCTATTTAATAAGTTTTTAATTTATTTTGGAATCTATGGAATAAGTATTATTAATAACAATATATCGAATCGTGTATGAACTTGTTTTTTCAGTCAATCCAAGAATGTACTGAATGTAATAGCTGGATGCGTTACAGCCTGCCCCGCAGCCCCCTCCACCATCTTTCACTCTCCTCTTACTCCCGTATTTATGCAATGTTCAAGGTCTTACAACAATGGATATAAAGTTATGTGATTAGATACTATCGCATGTAATGAATATATATTTGTTTTTTCGGTAAGTAAATAATGCTCCTAAGCTTAGGGGGCTTTATGTGTTGTCTTCTAAATAAACGTATTTAAATATCTCTATATACATTAGCGACATGTATTAAGCATAAGAAAATTAATTATTTTGATTAGACGCACACACTGCATAGATACACTAGATGGCATTATAACAATACAATACGTCTTGGATTGTAGTGCCATCTAGTAAACTAAAGGTGAAATTAAATTTGGTAGCGTCATCTAGTTTCAATATGAGCAATTATAGCCGCGTACTAATTAGTGTTTATTAGATCGTCACACACAATGCAATATATTATCTGTTCGATTATTTCAAAATTTATGTGTACCCCCTGAAAACTGTTATTAAAAAACGAAACCTAGTTTAAGTTTCAAAAAATATTAAACAAACGGATCTGTTATTCAAAAGATGAAGTATTTTACAAAAGCTATTGTTTTACAGTATTTTTAATTTCAAATTTCGTATTGCACACCAAAGAGTAGTGAACATTCTATGTGTGGAAGGTCTTTGATGTATTTTATCGGGAAATGAATATTTTTAAAATATGATGAAGTTTTATTAGTCTGTACTATTATTAGATTTAGATTAGAAAAGATTAGTTTTTGTTGAATGTTTGTTTGTAATAAATAAACTAAAAAAACACTTTACTTACACCAATGTAAACAATGCTTTACATATCAAACTCTACATTATTATTATTAACGAGTAATACGGAGCATGTTTTATTTTCCAAAAACTTAGAGATTGCCATTAAAATGACAAAAATACAACGTATCAAAACCTTACCTATAATAGTTACTAATTGGCGAGCGCTGCTAGTTTGGCTGGGACAAAATAGGTATCATTGGCCATAAAAAGACCGCTAACTATTAAATTTAGATCGCAATTCGTATCATATATTATCGTTCAAAAATATTTAGATTTTGTAGTTTAGTATGATTCAAAACTAAATCTAACAAAATATTTTTTCTCACAAATGAACCCGATTTTTTTTTCTACAACTGGTGGTCTACAAAAGGAACAAATGCCACCGCAATTAGCTCATTCAAAAACAGACTAACACAGTTTCATAAACAAAGGAAAACTGTCATTACTAAAATGAAGAAAAAGAAAAGTGCAATCTTTCACGTCAGCTTTAAGCTGCTTGTCTGTAACTAAATAAACAAATGTGTCGCATGCGAAGTCGCCAGGGGATTTGCAAGTTTATATCATTTCCGATAAACTTCTAGTATGTTAAGGTTGTTCTCAAATATGTTTGTTTAATATACAAGTTAACGTGTGAACTTTGTAGCTAAATATTTACATTATGTGAAGTTTCTTTAAAGTTTGTTTAACGAAAAGTTACTTGCCACGTAATTTTACAACCAGAGCTCAAACATTTACGGACACAATCGGATTATGGTAAGTTTAGCTTGTTAGGTAATACGGATAGCGGAAGTAGGTCCAGAACCTTTAGCGGCGCCGGTGTAATGTCAAATGCGGGTAGTGTCGGCGCGCGAGGCCGGCCGCTGCGGTACGGCGGCGCCGGCGAGCGGGCGGGGCAGCGAACGCGGCGCCATGCACCTTCGAACGTCTAGTACGGTTACTCAATCTACAGCTTTTCAGAACGATAGAGACGGAGCGATCACTCACACACGTAGACCGGTATAGCGCGACGTCGACTTCCGTGTGTGAGTATCGTTTATGGCGCCCGATACGGATTCGTAGAACTGCGGCGAGCGAGGTCGCTTACCCGCGGCGCGTCCTCACATTTGTAGGTCTATGGGCGGAGAGTATCGATGCGGGTGCGCGCGCAGCTTTCCGCGCCCCTCGGGTTCGATTTTCCCATCCGAGCGACGGTGGCGGCGCGTTGCATAACTGTGTGGCAGCACTCCGCGCGCGATCCCGCTCCGAGCGCACGCCGCGAGCGCGCCACACGCGCAAACACGCGCAACGTCGCGCCCTTTACATAACGCGCGCCCATCGCGCGCGAGCTCGCGTCTCATCGCCGCCCGCACGACCGGATAAGGTTTGGAGTGATACTCGATAAGTGTGCTTCGTTTTGGCTTTCGTCGCTTCTGGCTTTATTTTGCGAGGAGACGGTGCGGCGGCCGGCGGTGGGCTGGTAGGTGTCGCAGTGCGCGCTGTCGCCCTTTGTTCGGGCGCGTGGCGATGGCGGCGGCGGTAGCTACGTCGCGTGCTGAATAATTGAAGCGGAGGCTGGCCGCTGGCCGCTATCGACCCCGCTCGCGTGACTCGCGCGTATTAGCCGCGGCAAGGACGCCGCGCTGGCTGCGGCAATACGCCGCCGCGCCGTTGTCGTCGCTGCCGCCGTACGCCTCGCACGCGCCCCCTACTATTTTCTTTATTTTGTTAATCTCTAATTGTAATACTCATTAACATCACCGAGTTATTCCACGCTTTTCAATTTCCATTTCCTTGTAGTATTGTTAGGGTAGGTCATACGAATTTCTATATCCAGTATATTCGAAAACAGCAGGAACGCTACTCTTCGTAATTTTGATGAATAATGAAAAGTACCTACACGAATTTAAACAGTCATAGACACTACGCTACGTAGAACAACAAAGATGTAACATATTATTACGATGCCTACTTAATTGTCCGTACAAATTCCATATATGTTCGTTATACAGTAAAATGTAATATAGCGACTACATAATGTTGTTGCTGGTAGTTACGTAAATTAATTTTTGTTTCAAAACCATTACATAACATTCGCGACACCAAATCTTATCAAGCTTTTAATATCATTCCGATAGATGCAAATACTGCAATACGAAGCTTTAGCACCTAGCCTTTTTACGTAGCTTAAACATACGTTTGTGGCATATCATTTTGTATAACACCGTAATAGTAATCTTTTGAGAGAACAAAATTGTTACTTATAATAATATTAAGAAATATTTCTATAGAGATAAGTGGGCGCCAAAATGATTTGCTACTAGTTAACCGTAAACTCATTTAAAACTCTCCAAATACTTTAGTTTTTATTGAAGACATTCGTTTATGTAACTGTATTGATCAGCTGTTTGGCTCGTTTGTACGACGGACTCCGATATAATTTGCTCTTTTCCTTTTACGCGCTCTGCGTGTTTATTTCCGTCATTACGCAGACGCAGTGTCGTGTAACAGTTGTAACGATACTGATTTCGATGATTTATCGGCAACATTAGGTTTGTACATTAAACCAGAAAGAGTTAGATATCATTTATATTTTGCCAATTTTCAAATAGTTCGATTTTTTAAATTTCGAATCGTTTCGAAAATCAAAAATCGCAATTGAAAATCGTATATAAGACAATTAACGTGTAACTTAGTTGTTTGGCTTAGTTTTCTTTACCCTGTTAGAGACCTAGCGAGATGGTATAGATATACAGCTAGAGATATTTCTGTAGGAGGGATATTAATCACAAATCACTGAAGTAATTATTTTACTCGTATATCAATCAGATTTTTTAGGTGTATTGTTGAAGATAAGGCTCCATTAATAAGTATAACTGCTGGGTTGTAGGCCTTAGTCGTTTATGTTAACAAATCACCTGGCAGAAGGGCCACTTGTGCTCCTTTTGAAGACACGTAATCACCGATTGAGGAACTTTCTTCCTCAGGTTATTGGTCCTTCGAGACTTCAACTTTAACTTGTTAATTTTGCTCTTAAAATTCGGTGTTCCTTGTACGTCTAAGAATATTACCGCTACGCATTCTGTGGCGAAGAGTAATACCGAGATAAGTTCTCTTTATACTATGATAATTATGTACGTATTATATGTAGGACACACTAAACGAAAGTTATTACTATGTAGGAATGTTATACGAACTTATATGTTGTAAATAATTAATAAGCGCAATATTATATAGATACATTTTTAAGTTATGTAGGTTCTATTGTTACTCGCTTATTTAGGGATCGTCTCTGCATTTTACTAATCTGTATGTATATCTATTATTATCATACAGTCTTTAACGGTATAATTGTTATAGTCAAGTCTCATTTCACAATGAAAAGGAACGTCACGCTTTTCATTTGTGTCTATTTTTTAATCAGTTTTATTGTCCCATTGTTGGAAAATAAGAAGGCCTAAGGCAATACATCGCAGGCCGAGTGCCCGTTGTTAGAGAATGCTACGTATTATCGCTGGGTTTGCGTTCAATACAATTGTCAGTGTTTTTTTAAAGACAAAGACAAAGACGTTTATTTACACAATTATGGGTATATATAAAGATTTTACAGGATTATTATTTTAAGCCATATTCTGCCTTTTACGGCATACAAATGTAAGAAATGGGAGTAAAACTACAATAGTTTCGTAGAGGATCTAGTCTATAGATAAAAATATTTTAACCACTAAGATTATAAATCATTATTTCCTGATTTCCGAACTTTCTAGATAACAAGAACATCGCTAATTAATGCATTGATTCCACTTTACATTTTCTCGTATTATTTCGTAGCGCTTTGCTACGCTTTTTACAGGACAATAAAGTAAATTTATGTAACGGTTGAAATCTGTTAGACGATGTGTGCAAATATAGACGTTTTTCGGCGTTGTTACATAATTATGTTACAGCATTTATTTAATAAGCAAACTAACATATTGCACCAATTATTATTACTTAACATGCAAAATAAAATATTGCATGTTACTGTACAATGAGTAATGAGTTACCTCGGCCCCTTGTTAGTGTAATTAACTTTTAAAACTCAAAACGTTAAAAAGGTTTCGTAGTGTTTAGTTCCTCTTTTTATTTCGAAGGCTATGTGCTATAGTACTTAATGATTATACCCTCTGAATAAATTGTGATTACTTAAAGTTAACATTCCGTCTCTTATATTAGCCTAAGTTTTTTCTAAGACTCGTAAAATGCACCGCAAAGGCAATGATTACAGAATTATTTTTTTAGAAGTTATCTTCATACTTTTATTGTATACTAGCTGTACCTGGCGCGCGTTGCTACGCCAACAACTAAAATAAATTGTAACTTGATACATTGAAGCGCCATCTGGTGGTAACTTTCATTAATACGAATATCATATTCGTTTCCTCTGTGAAAAATATATGGTCATACTGATT
>DWUN01003653.1:0-11754 GCA_018249975.1 Passova gellias
TATTCATTAAAAAAAACCGCATCAAAATCCGTTGCGTAGTTTTAAAGATATAAGGGAACAAGGGGACATGACAGACATAACATGACAGAGAAAGCGACTTTGTTTTATACTATGTAAGAAGTTTTAATTTCCGAACAAATTTACCGTTCAGGATATACAATTTAAATTTATATCTTAGGTGTTATCGCAAAACAAAAACTCTTGCATTAAATAGTAATTTCCTGACCACCAGTCAGCGCTGGCGGGGTGTCCGGCGCGGGAGGGACTCAGCTGTGTCGCTCAGTGCTGTTGGCTCCGGTAACTAATATCCATTTAAAATAGTTCCACCCGGCCCTATAGGTATATAAGTGGGCAGGTACAGTATGCGATCAAACCTTTCAAGTCTATCCTTTCTTCTCATTTGTTACTACATTCAGGTCTAACCATTCAAGTCTACAGTTTCATGTCCTCGCTTAGCGCTGTCGCGTACTAGGCCACCATAAGCTACGTACGAGATTTTTCATATGCGTTGTATGGCATCGGCGCTAACTGAGCGTTCAGATGGCTGCGTTCAATGCGTGCAATTAACGCATTGCTGCTTACCGGCAAAAGTTCGTATAGCGGTGTATCGGAGACTAGTTCCTGAACATAGGTTTTGGCACCTTCAGAAAGCCCCGATACTATAGCAACACACATAGACGCACATTGTTTGGCCATTAGTGAGCGTTGATTTTAAGACCAACGACGGCCAACACCTTTCACATTTGACCAATATTATTATGACATTGTTAAGGTTAACTTAATTTTAATGATTCGGATTCTGCAATGTACTAAACTTGTAATCTTTCTATGTGCCATTTAAATATTTATACCGATATATATATATATATATATACTAGCTAGCTACGTACTCACAGATATGTAAAACTCATTATAGATATATATATATTTTATTTCCAACAATATATATATATATGATGAGTTTTACATATCTGTGAGTACGTAGCTAACTCTTAATAGTGGGAACGTTCTAACGAACGTTGTGGTTTGCGGAAAACGGTAAATAATACTTACGATGATTGATATATGAGTGAGCTAATTAAAACGAAACCTGTAATCTCCCGAACATTACATTAAAATAACATTAAAAAGCGTTAATAACTGACGTGTTTACGTTGGGGATATAACATTGTTCCGATAACAACGCCAATCATGAAATACGTATAACTGTTCATACTGTGTAATATTACATTTTATTCCGAGTTTATACTCGTACCAAGGTTATACGGTTTCATTTCGTTAATTTTGCATGAATTATAATTCCTGTAAATTACACAATACTCTGTGTCGTGGAACTGCAATTTTGAAACTTCAAATAATTCACCAATTTTAGATTCAATTACATATGCCTAAGTGACTAAGCGTTAGTCAATTTGATAAGGGGAAGTATTGAATATAACTTACGAAACCGGTAGCTCGAACATTTCAAATATAACAATAATGATATATGTGAATTTCGTAGGAAATATAATATGATAGCGGGGCGTTTATCTACCGCCTACACATGGCACATTATTTTGACCTCCATTATCGTTTCGGTGCTACAATACGTATTCGCGGTGCAAAATTGTCATTCATAATAAACAGTAATCCGAGCTAATGTTCGTTGCGTACATTCAATTACTACATTACATCGTGTTTCAAGTGAAACAGTACAACATCCGACTACTTAGTGGGTATTACCGGGCGTGCGCTAAACCACAACATGTGAAAATACCTTAAGATACCTCACACCTGTTAGATTCAGACCTTAACAATAATTTAAAAATTAAAGTAGGGACATTATTGTGTAAAAAATATTATTTATTCTTTTGTTTATAAAAAATAATAAAAAAACAAACTTCTCAAAATAATCATTTCAAATTTGATAACTAGAAAATAGTGTGAATTAAATCTTATTAGAGCATCGAAGGAGTGATAGCGTAGACGTTTTGATCTTAGTTTCCCGGTAAAGGGTCAAATCTTGATAGGTTCTAACTTTAAGTTTCTACGGTACCCTGGGTATAAAGATATGAAGCAACGGTAAGGAAACCTACACATTTAAGTTCTTCACAATCTTAGACACATTTGTATGCCAAATCCCACTTGGCCAGTGCACCAGACTGTGGCCTTAACCAATCCATTTCGAGAAAAGATCCGTGCGCATCAAAACAAATTTAAATGTATCATCATGATTACGCTGAAGCATATTTATCCAAACCGTTTTTGATCTATTTTCATGTTTTCAAAGTTCTAATTATATTTCTCTTACGTCCAGACAAATGAAAACATTTAGCATCGAATGACTAAAGTACGACAATTTTGAAATTGTGTCTCTTCAGTTAACTCATCAGTATGTATTTTTCCTGCCTCGTGTCCTCTCAATGCAATCAACTGACAGCATTTATTATGTAACTGACAAATTCCGTGATACATTTATGCATATTTATGTGAAGACCTTGATATATAAAGATTAATTATAATTATAGTCGTATCAAAGATGTCTGACAGACCATTTGATTAATAATGATAAATCAATAAAAATGTATATCCGGTTGAATATAATAACATTCGTTCAGGCCGGCAGCTTCAATCGCTTAGAACGCTACTTTTTATACACAGTAAACTATTATACATAACATTTTAGTTTTCTTACTTGTTAACTATAACATAACGAACTTCGACATACATTTTCATATCCTATCTTATCCTTCAAAGGTTGGAGCGTACTGTTACGTAGACTTAAAACTCCTTCGATAAATAAGCTTCCTTACCTAACAAATGAAAAAAAAAACCAAATCAAACTGTTAGTTCTACAGATAAGCGCATTGAAACTAACAATCTCTTCAGCTTTATTATTAAATGCACGAGAGTAGATATAAGAATTCATATTTGGAACAGCCACTGTTGCATCGGTACGTTCATTGAACACGAAATTCGATTAACGATATCTACGTATTAAATATAATATTTCATACTGACATTTAACATATGAGGCGGCAGTGAAAAAGCCACACGTGATGAGTGAATTGAGTAACCGAGATTAGAGAGCCCCCAGTGGATCGCACAATAGCTCGTCTAGCACTCTTGAAAGCAGAGGCGTTTCGAAAGGTTACGAACTTCTGACACGTTTTTTTTTTCTCTTTTAATTTAAATCTGTCTCCGACACGGTGGTATTTTTTTCCATATCAATATTTCTATTACACGTGACCCAGTTACGGACAACGTAATAACGTCATTAAACGATGTTTTCCTAATGGTTTTTTAATATCCTGTAAATAATACAAGTAGGTCGTTATTACATTTTAATTATTAATTAATTTTCATCCGATACTGGCGTATAAAAATGATTATGTAAGTAGGTAGATAGCGCAGTATTGCTTGTAACTGTTATACAACAATAACACGTTATTGTTAATTAACAATAAGTTACAGTTACAATAAATGTAATTACTTTAAACTAACTCAGAAATAGGAAAGTATTTAATAACTATATTTGTATCAATAGCCGATGAATATGGTAACACTAATACTTATGTTGGTGGTGGAGTGGAGAAGAACGTTGTAAGTTTAGAATTTTAATCAATTTTAAGGAATTGCTATGGGCCTACAAGAAAATCTGACTTGATAAAACATAACAAGTATTTATACAGTTCATGCTTAATCTTCAATCAATAAAACAACAGCATTTTCAATTTTTTTTAAACAGATTTAACATAAACAAGATCAATAAACTTTGAGCTCCTTATATTTGCTATTATAATTAGTCAATATTAATATAATTGATAATTATCATAGAAACAAAAAGTACAACCTTCGTACAAAAGCTATTGTTACATCGCCGATTTGTTAAACATGGCTCCTATTCCAGGTTGCATAAAGATGGTGTGTACATGATATTGCGTTCTATTGAATTGCGATCATAAATTGCCTCTCTAAGGCCACAAGCATAAATTTCTACTCAAAGGCAAATGTCATAAATATGGATGAGTAATAATGTAAATTTACTCTCAACTGGAACATTACGATGCTAAAAATTTAAATCAGTATAAAATTGTCGTAACGCTGTAATCAAGAAACAAAACAGCAACCTTTTTCACGACCCACTGGTGGGCACTAATCTCTCCTGCTGTTGTGGGAGGCAAGGGACAGATACCTAAGAATAATCTTTATAAAGTTATCGGCGCATTAACTATTGCTCAGCCTGAGCCCATTAAACAAACAGTTCATATTGCTCGACTAAATAAACTACTCTTAGGCTGTATTATTAATCATTATATAGTTAACGTTAATCAATTATGTTGTGTTTTTGAACTCGAGGAAGGTTCAGGCTCTATAATTTCATGACTATATTACACCTCCATATACCTAAATGTATGTTTCCTGATAATTAGCATCACAATCAATGCACAATGCAGTAAGATACTGCTCGCTTCACTTACCGTTCGACCAGCGGCTGAACGTTGTCAAGAAACTCGAAACCGGCATGCGTGGTGTAGGTGATGCTCTCATGACACATCACGGTTCCATGATCAGCACGCACATAGTTCTTTAGCACCCAATATTCCCCACGTTGCAACTGCAGCGGAAGGAACTCTCTCTCATTGCACGCTAGTAACGTCCGCAATCGCACCAGTGTTGCGTCCGACAATGCATTCTCATCCACAATATCGAGCATGGTCTCGTTGGTCACTTCAGGCTCTGACGGCACTACATTCAGAATCTTCTTCTCCAACTCTGCAATCGACGCCGTGCTCGATGTGGTTTTGTTGGTTGTTGCTACCGTGGACGGCGTCTTTTGCGAAGTGGACTCCTCCATGTTCCGAATGCTCGACTCGAGAGGTCGGGAGTCGGAATCGTTCCGAACGTCTTCCCTGTTAAGGTATCGGTATTCCGCACTCCTCTCCGAGCCGTCAACGGTGAGAGGCACCCATTCCACCCCCGGCGCGGTGTTGCCGGAGAGATGCATAGCCGCGTACAGAATCACGGCGATATTGATCACAATGCTCACTCTAAATATAAAATTACGTCGGTTTCCCAACATCGTTATGTTTTAGGCACTTGCGCTTATGAAACTATAAATTCGTTCGCTATAACGTCCTTCGTCGTCCTCTAGGACGCAGTTTCCGAAAGCTTCCTGCGCTTGCCAGCATCACAGTTTATTGTGTCATCGGCAGTGTAGTGGAGGAGGGCGCCGTGTTGGCGCCGCAATCTGCTATTGCCTCTGTAAAAAAAAGGTGAGCGTCTTTGAATTAATTAGTAATACGTTTCATACTCTCTGAATAATTTATGGTTAACATTCTGATATCGTTATGCGCATAATATACCGCTATTAAAATACAAGTACATCTTATCAAACAATCTTTATATTTAGAAATGAATGAGTTCATAAATCTTGGTAATATGGTAGTAGGTATGGTAATTTAATAAAAAGAAAAGATATGACTTGGTGCTTGACCGATGAATTAACTTTTGTTATTATAGCTATTAACTTCACATTCTTTATCATGATGTAAAAACATAACCTGTTTTTACCGTTGTTAAATTTATCATCAATTTATTTATCGTTTTTAAATAAGATCAAGTAAAACAACAGAAACCTAGAACTTGCAATAAACAACGTATGTGTTGAAAATATTGTTGTATTATATATAGTCGCAATATAATTGCATGTGTATGAAATTGCCAATTAGCTGTTCGATATAGAATAGACCCTTTGGTAATGCTTGAGACTTATTGTTCTAGCAATTTTGCATCAAAACTTTACGTTATCTTTATACTACTCAATTCCAGTTCACAATTCCTATCGGCGCAGATATAACATCGCAAACTTGAAGCTTGTCTAGTAAAAAAATAATTTCTCTATCAACGGCCGTCGCGAGAATGGTACTTTGTTGCACGCTAAGCAACTGCAGCAATTGCATATAACAAAAAGTTGCAGTTCCACAAATACGTGTTAATCGTAATTTAATTTATTTAAAAAGTCGTAAACTCCTTACATTCGTATCTGCCAAATTAACTTAAAAATGACTAAAAGGTACTCCTATATTTGCTACTACTGGTATGCTTAGTCGTATTTAGCCGATTACTGGTCTCCACTAATTCGCACAAGCAACTTAGTAGAGTATGCGCGAATGCAGTTTTATTAAGACCCGTGTTGCCAGTGGAACATAAATGGGTTTCAGCCAATTAGCAATTCACGGTTATCAGCGCGCCAGATCGCTCCGATGATATCTATGAGGCGGTGCAGTAATTTATCTATCTTATGGTTTATCTATCGCGACACTCTCTATGGTGGAACATTCCGTGCCAGCTCCTCGGCTTATCGGCTTAGCCCGTTCGTGTGTAGAACCGTTTCCACATTAGTCCCCAGCACAACGAGGCAAGCCTATTCTTCTCTCCGCATTTAGGGCAGACTTAATCTTACGACGCCACGATGCTCCAGTTCTATATCTAAGGGTTAGACGCCAATTCAATAGTAAATATTTTTGAGCTGCCTTGAAGGTTTAAAACGAGGCCTAACGATTACTGTCTAACGGTAATGCAAGTTAAATTGATTGACGTGCTCTCCAAAGTACGGAAACGCAAATGAAAATTTGCAATTACCGGTAATCTCGAACGAAGAGTCGACGGTGTTGTTTAACTTTACAGCCCGTATACGAGCAGTTATTGCGTTAGGGCTAATCGAGGCATATTGTAAAACAACATCCAGCTTCGTTAAAAAATTATTGGGCTTATGATATTCTAGAAAGTTCGTTGCAATTAGTTCTTAGTAATTAGACAAATTAAGAAAAAATGTTATTCTTTGAAATTTCAAATAATATTGCTAAAATACTGACTTTATTTTAATTTCTTGCAAGTTAGTTTTTATAACCATTAAGAACCACAATAATTAACTTATCACTACTGCCATGGGATATTTGTCGAAGGAGCTTTTCGGCTTATCGGCTAGTCCCTTTGTGTATAAAACAATTTTCATACTATTGTGTTGTCAGTGCAACAATGACACACTAGGTAATTGGTACTTCATACTCATTGTTATCCCATCATTGCGAATATTATACACAAACTTTCCGTACTGCATGCATTGAATTTAATAAAATAACACCTTCTTTATTACAATAAGATAAATGCACAGATACATACGCTTACAAAGTTGCAGTTCCCTGAATAGTAATGCATGACTACTTGTTATATCTCAAGCAAAGCAATAATCCTTTATCTATTGCACGATAGTTTTATTTATCTATGTCAGAGCATTCCTCTCGGGTGTCTCGATTTATCGGCTAATCCCGTTTGCTCGTCGCCGTTTGCGTTGCGTTTATGTATGAACACAGACTGTGCTTACAAAATATGTCACGCAGTGTTGCTATGTTCACGAAGTTTTGTGGGTTAAAACACGGAATTAAAAGAAATATCATAGCAGCATGACTATATTATTTTATTAATAATTATTATTAAATATATTATAAAAAAATTTAATATAGAATGTATGGACTCTGCAAAATATCTAGAAATAATTGAATGTCCCGAGGGTTAAAATCATACATTTCTGATATAAATTTTCCTTTTTTATTATCCGTAAGGAAAGTTTAAATTTAACATAATAAGATGTCCCTGATACATGAGCGCAGCTGGTAAACCCACAACGTCTTGTCCTCTTGTCCTTACACGGTACATAACGGGGTATATTTTACGCCGCGATGTATGGATAGGATTTTAAATAACTGGCTAGCGCTCAGTGCTACTTGTGTTTTTGCCTAGCAGCGTTTATATCAAGGTTGCTTCAGCTATGTTTTATAAAATTTAACAGTAATGAAAAAGGTACGAAATACGAAAATTACATTTAGCATCGGTAACAGGAACGTAAGCAGAACCGCCTTTGATACCGTTTGATTCTCCGCTGTCATAAATCTCACAACGATAAACTCATAAACCTATTTACTTCTATAACTTTTCCAGATTTATACATTAGAAGCGGGTCATGAGTTCCTTGAATGTGATATGTACGGAATGGATGTGTGTAATGGATGGAATTTTTTACTTTCAGAACTATTATGAACTTAAAAAATACCTTAAAAAATAATATGTAATACCATTTAACAGTAATAAAACAACTAAGAAATGGAAAATCCTATATTTGATTGTCAAAATTAAAAGAACTATTCCATTGATATGGTTATATCCATAATTAGTATTGTATAGGTAATGTAAGAAAAAATAATATTGCGTAATAAATACTAGCAGAGAATAAAACCTGAAGTCGGTCGGTAGGCTATCGTGAGAAACCAATTTACATGGATATGGTAATCAGGTGTAAAAATAACATGTTCAAAGATCGTAAAACAGATAATTATCTAAGTTTATAGTAATCTTTGCGAGCAATTAAAGTGAAGGGTTGTGTTTTTAATTATATAAAAAGACTAAAGAACTTATTGCTTGTATCTCGATTTAATAGCTACTGGTAGGAACCATTATAAGAACTATCATTAACCTTTTACAACTCGCGTAGGTACTAAAAGACATATTATATAGCTTTTCTATCGTATGTGGTAATTATTCCAATTATGTCATGATCAAGCGAGTGCCAAATATATTTTCTTTACAAATGAAACGTTCTTCCACACTCATCATTTTCGGAGACTTCTGACTGCCCTATCAGCCAATAGCCAAACTTTTTAGTGTAGATAGGTGTTTTCATATTATAGGTATATTAATCGTTTTCCAAACGTTATTTTATTTCATTTTAGCACCGATTTTTGTTCGTAAATAAAAACTATTTCGTTTTTGGCGTTATTTAACAGGTAAGTATTTTTGTAGGTAATTTTCTTACTCTGTACTATTTCCTAAACTCTGACAAATTTGGTGTCAAGATTACACAAAAATTACCAATGGAAAAAGAGCGAAATAAGACCAATACATCATTTAATCCTTTACCTAATGTAGTATTATCCATCTTAAGATCAGTGAATTCTTTCACGATGTGTTAGACAACCGCAACAACACCAAGGACTATTTCAATGGTGCGATTAAAAAAGTTTCGTAACGAGACGAGGTGTTGAATAAAACTAATCCGAGTACAATACATTGTTATTAGCATATCTATGGCCGTTTTGTTCGGAACCAATTTAAAGGTCTACTGGTGCACATCAGAAATTAAATGAAATAAAACTGCCTTCTGATATTTAATTAGCGAAATAACAAATTATACCAGGTACTTATAACAATTTTCTTATCATGTTTTTAATCAAACAATCCATGAAATTTCAAATAGGATTAAAACGGAACATAATTATGCATAAAAAGGAATAATAAGAGCTAATGGCAACTACGACGCGAATTATAGAAATGAAGTTTGACTTAATACATATGTTGACTTCTACAACGCATATTATTGGGATTAAGCTTATTTACGTTAGTTCAATTGTTCGTAAGACTCTTTTGAACAGCAGACGGGCGTGGTAAATACTCTTTATACTATTAAACAAATCGACTCATTTGTTATAGGAATCTATAAGAACTATGATCTATTTGTTATTATAACAATGAAATACAATTTACATACATTTTACATTCGTCACTTCGGACTATTCTTTCACGATGTATCTGAAATTGATAGATACAAATGATCCATATTAATCGTAAACGAATTTATTAAAGTTACAGCACAGCAATTTTGTTTCCATTATTTAACGAGTGTTTTGTTTTTCTTTAATCTTAATATAGATTACACGTCAAATTAATCTAAATGTTTAGATAAGAAACAGTACTCTGTCTCTACGGAGCAGATATTCTTTCCTGTATCAAAATGTGAGGGCATTCTGAATTAATAGAGAAGAGAGAGGAGGGAGGAGTAGCGCTCCTAAAGGAATACAGGCACTAAAAGGATACCTTGAACAAACAACGGGAAAAACAATTTGCCATCATTAGTTCACCAAAATCATACACTTATAAAGATTAGGTTTAATTATCTAAGTGGTCTCTGCTGCCCTCGGCTACTACTTGCGTAAATAAACCTACATTAAGTTAATTAAATGGACACAATACGTAGATCAAGGACAACAGCCTGTACTCAAAAGCCAATATTTCTATAGTGTGTGTTTCAAATAAATGAAAATATATCCACTCGATGTCTAACAGAATCATTATTTACATTATACCGCGAGGTGCCGGGTACAATGAATACAATTACTATATAACTACGCTGTAAACTCAATTTGAAGCTTCACTGGTGCAGATCTTAGCCAAAATTGCGCGTCTGTCTGTCTATTCACGGTCATGCATATTACATAGCTCCTCGTTACATAAAGCGAGAGAAGCGATTGGCGAGGGAAAATGATATGTTTGTATTGCTGTTGTCTTTGATAATAATTTATCAAATGGCAATTTCGTCAACGTCAGTTAACATATGGCTAGTTTCTCATACCAAATGACTATTTTAACAAAGATTACTGAAATATAATGATTTACTTTGATATTGTAGGCTAAGAAAAAAAAGACTGCAAGGATGTAATGTACATCTTAATATAGCTAGTAGATTTGATCAATTGTGTACCAAAGCTAGCGGCATTAAGGGAGGTAATGAGGTAGCTACGATATTTTTCATTGATGGCTTGTATTCAATCAGAGAAGTTTAAAATAAATCAATAGGATATGAAACCGGCTGATATTGAGAGCGCCTCGGCCTTGACTCCGCCGCAGTCGACCGTATAGCTACTGGGGGCGTTATTATAGTTATTACATTAGATGACCACACTGCGGTTACTAGTCTTAACATTCAAGTCCACCTGCAAACATATAACATTAACTTATGCTTATGATATCTATGTTCATAGTGTAATGATTACATACACTTATGCGTTGTAGCCATTACTACTACTAAATACAATGTAGGCACAAGATTTGGACCAGCATCTGTAAGATATCGAAGCTAAGAAGATGTCTTCCTTTTCGTGGTGGCGAAGTCGAATTTGATAGATTCTATAGCCCAAAGTAACATTATTTTGTCGAAAATGTATGTAGAATATAGGCTGAACGGTTTTGACCTTTCATCAGCTTTACGGTCAGCAGCAGCTCCTCCAATCGTCGGAATCTCACGAAAGTGGTCAATGATCGAACTGAAGTTCTCGAAGAATCAGGAATACGCAGAAAGAGAACTTAAGGATCGGATTTATCATCACGAACTCTTTGTGATTATTATAATGATATTCAAACAATATTTTTAAACATAAATTGAAACTTAAGTTTAAACCCACTCGCACAAGCGAGTGGAGCCTGCTAGCTTGCCAGCATGGCAAACTATGGGTTTACCCTTTTCATTCTGTGGGTACACACGTGTTCAACAGATGTTAATAAAATTTAATTTGGGCTCTAATAAATCAAACATTTTACTAATTGTGTTTCACAAAAGACAGTTTGTATAACATAATTTACGTTGGGTCTGTAAACCTTATTAGGTAAACATAGCAGACAAAAATCATGCCACACTAACATTTCATACCCAGTAAGTCACCTACTAAGGTAGATGTTTGTATTCTAGTCATTACGCTAAAATCGTATTAACATTGTTAACACTGCCACTCCTAGCTTTGTGCGAGGACTTTGCGCAGGTCTAAACAATTGACGCAGTATTCATGGAAATTTCATTGTAAAGCTATTAACCGCATACCGCAACCTTATTAGCTAATCGCTATAAAAATTATTTTTTATTAACATTAATACATACACTAGAGCAGT
>DWUN01003654.1:0-11752 GCA_018249975.1 Passova gellias
GCAATAGGCTCACCACCTATTCCATTTGGGACTTAAACGTAACTGGTGAAATGTGGGGGTGTACTACACACTCCACTCTGCCTATCCCTTCGGGGATTACAGGCGTGATGTTATATTACATTCGTTCTAGTAATGTTACATATATACCAAAATCTTTTATTAAGAATCGTTTAAGTTATTGCGGTAATGCTGCAACTAGATATGATCCATGCTGCCTTGCGGCAGAGTGAAGACTATGTTATCTATGAAGAGGATTCTACGCCTTCTAGCTTCTGAGAGATCCGCGCCGCGTCCCCCGACCGGGTGACCCGGCCTTAACCCGGGTCGTTGCGATACTAAACCCGGATATTTATTGCGCATTGTTGGCAGTGCTCTGTAAATCTGAAGGTAAATAAAGTTTTAACGTACGAGTTTTAATTGCAGATTTTATTCGAATTAACGTTTTATGAGAAAGAGGTAAGTTTTTCGACAGGGTCTTAAGGTAAACGCGGCCGTTGAATAGTTCTGTCATTCATACATTCTCCATTCCAAAAACACTTAAACATTCTCTTCCTAATTCTAATCACTACAATCTTATTTAACAGCACCCCGTCGCATGTGACGCCGTGAAGCTTCACTGTGATAGAAGTTGGGACGGTTCACGTGTCAGTTTACCTAAATACAGATTCCAAACTGAAACACAACGCGAGCGTCGTGTCAGAAGCAGACGCGCCGGCATAACTCGCTCAGGCGAACTTTGCCCAACACATAGTTCAAACGTCTTCTACGTAGTAACACTGTTACTTGGGAACTTCACAAATCATACTGTTTTCGTGTCTAATACATGTTTTATTATTTCTTCCCCCAACTTTAAACACTTGTCTCTACTCGCTAATCAAATAACTCGAAGACTTTATAATGACTCCCGGTAATGAATGGCCAAAGTTTCCGTCTAATTATAAAACGATCGCTTCTTGCCGCAACTTTCGTTCGCTTTGTGCTCGAGACACACTTGTTTCTTTCGAGTATTATCTTTTTATGAAATACACGAATGAAGGAGAAAATAGCACTTCCGTTATTTTAAGATAAATTACCGAAATATTTTGTTTTTATTTTATTGTCGTCTATCCTTCGTTGTAGCTTTGATTTTTTTCAATTGTATTTCTCGTGGAAACAAAATTATTTAAAAGCTCCTTACAGTTTATTTATATTGTCTAACTTTCCCGGAATATGTTATATATTAGGATATATTGTGTTAAATTCTGTTGAACAATGCCATCACTCGTGTGCCAAATTAGTAAATTATGAACATTAATAATCATTTTGCCTTTAATTTTGAAATTGACGTTATAACAGTAACAGCTCTACCCTGATCAAATGAACATTAATTTTCTACGATGGAGTAAATGTTAATGATTTGTTTTTTTAAAAAAATATCTTTATATTATTCCTTTAGCACGAGCGAGTCACAGATAAAAAAGGTGTCCCGTTTGCGTGTAAGTTGTACTTTTTTGTCTTGTTTGTGAAGTACAATTTATATTTGTATAAAAGTGGAATAGAAAAAGTTCATAATTTCTTTTGTTCGTACGATTCTTTTACTTTTTTATTTTCCAACCGACTCTGCGCTCGTGCGATTTACAATTTATGGAATATGGACACCGTTGTAGCGGCGTTCTCTTTGATAATTCCAATAGATATTTTTAATAGTGTAAGTAAACTTGATATTCTGGAAAAATTTAGACTCAAATCAGTAGGCTCCACGACAGAAAACATTTGTGAGTCATTCATGAAACGATTTATTTGACTGAATAGTGAAAAGTAGGCGAGTATCCCCAGAGTGTCCCGATATTAGATTACGATTTCGGTTTTCGTTTAATGACCTCGAATCTAACTTTTCTCTACTTCCGAATGTTTGATCGTTAGCCAATTGAGATGTACATTGATATCTTGAATTGAAATTTGTTAATTTCGAAATTGTGGTAATTTCGTTTTGCAGTTCTCTATAATCGATCCAATGAACATTAGGCGTTCTACGAAATGTATAAATATTTAGCTAATGTTTATGATAATACGAGTATGTATGTCTGATGAAAGATCTTATATAACGACGTTGCTGAAAGTAGAGTGGCGTAAAAAGTTCGTCAGGCCCGTGTCCGATGGAACTCTCTCGCCTCTGCCTACACTTATGGGAAATAGGTGTGACTACATGTAATATTTCATTTATGTCACATTTACTGTTTGTTAGTTAATGCGATAACGTTTCGACACCGTCCAATTAGATTAAACTCGATAACGATTTAAAACAGAGCTTATTAAAAAATAACGATGGGTCTCATTACCGTTCATTTTAATTATATATTTGTTAACTTAATTAAATTTGCATATCGTTGATATAACCATAATATAGTGATTATCCTGTAGCAGTCCCACGGGCGGACGCGGCGGACGTATGTATGTATAAATCATTTAATATTTATTCCCTTTCAGTTTCTATAGAATAAGAATAGTTGCAAGAGTACATATTGAGGAATTGATGTCCACGTGCCCGAAAGACAGACAGTCATACGTTTACATTTTTTTGAATGAAGTCAGTAGTAATGTGATTCATCCGTCCACGGTGTCGTTAAATAATTTCAGTCCGTTAACGTTACGTCGTAAAGCAAAACGTGCATGTATTCCCATTTCGCTCACGCTTGCGTCGATATGAGCGGTGCGAGGGAGCCGACTAAACGTCGCTCAGTCGCAACTGCGTCGGTGACCTTGAAATGGTTATGTCGGTGCAAAAAGTGAAAGTTGCGTCGAGATTATTTGGTGCACGCAACGATCGCGGACTCCTTGGAGGCGCTCCGAGTGTGACGTGTCAATGTCGTGACATCATGCGCTGTCACTTGGCGTTTTTATGTTGGCAACATCTCGGAGGGCGCGGCGTCAGACTTTGTAAACAGAATAGCGCCATACGACCTTTTCAAAATAAAGATATTCTTGTTAAATTGAAGGCCTATTAGTTCATCAATATGAAAAGTATTGATTACATTATAACTTTTTAATCGATTTTCTATTCTCCATGTAAGAATTTAAAACGAATTTATAATAAGGTCGCTGTTTTATTTTTAAATAAATACTCTAATAAGTAACATTGGGTAACATTTTTCTCTTTTCTAAGCCGCGAGTTTTGTTCCGCAGAGAAAGTTTAGTTCCAATACGACTTTTGTTACATTTCTACCTGTCTATTAAAAGTGTCTTCGTGATGGCCGTAAATATATTTTTTTTCATTTGTACAGTTTTCATTCACTATTCCATAATTTCATATATTATATTTGTTTGGCGTTGATTTTATCTTTAAAATAACTGTAATTTCAATGAACATGACGTCGCAGATCGGGCCGCGAGCTACGAATAAAGTGGTTCGTCTAAAAACCCTCAAATAACACACTGAACTCCATTTAGTTAATTGGCGTTAAGAACGTTACGTAACAACACCGCATTAGCTGACTGGCTGCAGCCTAGTTTCGTTTGCGAACAGCACAAAGCTTGGCGCTAGAAAACTGCATCCGTTATTTGCTATATTCCCACTGTCGTACTTAACGTACGTGCATGATGAATTTTTTTAATGTTACTTTTACTATTCTTCTGAAGTTTTCATAAATAGTTACTTCTATTTGCCTTCATATTCCAAATCGATTCCGTTAAGATTAAAAATGGTCTCTTAAATTAGGGATTTAACGCTTTTATTATTCCACGCCTGAAAATGGATCTCCTATCGGGTACGCTCTATTGATTAGATCCGAGAATGTATATTGAATAAAGACCGTAATCCGTTTCAGGTAAGCCCGCGTGCGCCGATCAAAGGTACCCTTCGAGACGAAAGGTAAGCGCTCGAAAGCCTACATTCGCTTTTTAAATCAACTCATCGAATGTAACCGAAATGGCGAAGAATTATTGAAACGGTCTGGTTTTTCGAACAGAGGTACTTCGAGCGTCCTCGAGGAGCGAAAAGGAAATTCCTCTTTCATTGAACAAATCCCCGTCGTTATTGAATATTTATTTTCTTCTGGCCCTTATTCCTAAACCCGCCCAAGCGTGCGGCCGCTACTGCTACCTTTCCGTTTGTATTTTTGAAAATGCCCTAAGCAGGTGCATACATACATATAAATTCATATGTATCGTTAGGCTCGCGGTTATATCTCGTGGGGGTAGACAGAGATTAGGGATCGTTCAACACACCGATATCATTAATCGGTTCTAGGTGTTCAATATCTGTGTTAGCCATCGGTCAATGAGAGATCGACGTGTATAAAATGACCTTTCGATCAGATGTTTGAAAGCGATCACACGCGTCCGGGGCTTCGGTGGAAACGAATGTAATGAAACGAAATTAGTATGAAGTGGAAAGCGCGTATACTTGCCATTATTTTTTGTTCCAATAACCGCTAGTGATAGCACGAGTAGTATCTATGAGGAAAAGTAGGCTACCGGGTGCGACAAGGTGTAATGGGTATATTAACGTTTAATACAAGTGATATTCTGATACCGCAATAGATATTTTCATTGGGCTCACGTAGACCGCAGTGTGAGAGGTACATTTACCTTTTTGTTACAATTCTATTACGTTCGAGTGGGGCGCGCGAACGTTATCTACTCCGTTTTCGGTCGGTCAATTTGTAAAACTGTCATTCACGGATCGGCGCACCCTAAATATATCATCATTCATAAAAACAGCTCTTTGTTCATCGCTCTACGAATTGACATCGGGACGCGGCCGACGCTCCGCGGATCTAATGTCATTTATGATCTACTAGCCGACCCGGCAAACGTTGTTCTGCCATATCAACTATAACAGTATTTCTCCACTATTTAATTGATGTTATTTTACATATAAACCGTCCTCTTCAATCACTCTGTCTATTAAAAAAACTGCATCAAATTTCGTTGCGTAATTTTAAAGATTTAAGCATACATAGGCATATAGGGACAGAGAAAGCGACTTTGTTTTATACTATGTAGTGATTTAGAATATTTATTGTTACGTTTATATTATTTTTTTGGATTCGGCAGGTGGAGAATGCAATTAAAGAGTCCATATCCATACTATGAATAAATTCGAAATGGCTGTCTGTGATTTCAGAATAACTGCGTTATTTAAGGGTGAGCCCTTCCTCGGGATCGCTTACACGATACCAGAACACAACCGAATGTTTTCTTCCGTCGGAACGTTAAAAAATCTAAATATGTTAATGTGGAAATCTAATGACCTATTTTTTTATTTAAGACACTTTTCAAAAAGAGGCAGCGTTAAATAGTGCTTATTCAAACAAGGCATAAATTAAGTGTTTCTTGAGTAAAGACAATCTTGATACCGAGTTCCGGAAATGTTTACATCTCGCATCTCGCTTGTCGCAAGTTCTAAATGTACCTTATTTAAATATTTGGGTAACTACGAGCCGCCATTAATGTTTGACTGTGTAATTGTAGAGTAACTGTGGATATTTAACTGACGCAATTAAAGTGTTCACGCTTCAATAAATAGTTGAATATTGTCTGAAAATGCGATTGTAAGACGTCGAAGGAGCTGGGGGTCTCAGTTAGTCGGCCATAAATCATTTTGAGCGTTACAAAAGACGACGGTTAGGTACTTAAGCCCCTATCGAGGAAAATTGATATAAGGTTTATTAGTATTCAATACTGGCTTTCAGGGGACGGGGTTGAGGGGACGAGTGCGATCATTTGTGAATTAAATTGTTTCGACGACTTTCGATAAATTCGATTTATGTATATTGATTTAAGAAAAGTTGCTTCAGATATTTAACTATTTTCCCAAACCGTTGTCAACTGATTTGACAATGTTCGAAGATAAACATAATTTCCGAACGTAATTTATTAGTTCTCAAATCGCCCACTGGAGGCGCTCTTTTTTCCTATGCTAATGTATATTGTCTATTGTCTGATCGACGAGTCCACTATTTCGCACATAGCCAGTTTTATATTTCGAATTCTATTTATTTATTATTTCTACAGACGAGTAGGCCGTTTCTTTTTACGTCCAATTCTTTCTATTAGCTACTTCTGTTACATGTTATCGGTCGTTAGAAGAACCTTACCGATAATTCTACATACATATAGTGAATCCTAATTTCGTAATCTGTTTCGCCTCACCAACTTTCATCGAAGTCGTCATACGGGCCGTTTATAAAAGGCACTGTCTACGATCAGTTACAATACGAAGAAGTCAACAATGCCCAGACTAGGCAGAGCAGCACATATTGTTTTTAGCGATGATTTGAAAATCGCGTCTACTGCACCATGACATCTTTCTTATTCTTATTCTTACATAGTATAAAACAAACTCGCTTTCTCTGTCATGTCCCCTTGTTCCCCTAAATCTTTAAAACTACGCAACGGATTTTGATGCGGTTGTTTTTAATGAATAGAGTAATTCAAGAGGAAGGTTTGTATGTACAAGATATATAGTAGAGAAATACTGTTATAATTTATATGGCAGAACAACGTTTGCCGGGTCAACTAGCAATATATATATATATAAATATATTTACTAGCTGATCTGGCAAACGTTCTGCTAAATATTTTTTTTTGTTTATTGCTGCTGCTCTCCTTTTCATCTTAGCGTTATTTTATATAGAGCCTTCCTCGATAAATGAGCTAACACTGTAAGAATTTTTCAAATCGAACCAATATTTCCTGCGATTAGCGCGTTCAAACAATCAAACAAACTCTTCAGCTTTGTATTATTAGTATAGATACGATGCAGTTTTTATTGTTTTTTTGATCCGTTAAGCTGTTGTGAATGATATACGAATCCATAATATGTATATACAGTGATACACTGTGATAACGAGCTTGCGGCTACAGACGCTAAATTGCTGGACGCGCCGCGGTTGCAACGATCCGAATGCCACTAAGCGTCTGGCGTGTCACCTTCGTAATACAGATTTGATGACTTCAACCTGAACAGCGAGCGGGAGTCAGTGCACAGCTCGCCGAAGGTGCGCAAGTCGCGGTCGCGGTCGCCCCGCTCGCGCGCCACCAACGCGCCCGCGCGTCGCAAGTCTCGCGACAGCCGCTCAGCCGGCGAATCTAGGTACATTTCTTTATTATCCGTTACGGAGTTATGTTATCGTCACGCCAGGTCCTCGAGGAGGTAAACGGAAATACCCAGTGCCAAATATCTTCATCCTTACAGACCTGACATGCTACTCATACATTAATCACTCTCTCTATCTCTCTCCACGCCTGTTTCGGAGACTCGACGACCTCATCGTTATCTATTAATAGTATTTTTTTTTGTTGTATGTTTGAAATGAACAATCATTTCAATTGTGTTGACGTTTACAGAAGCTCACGTGATAAAGAGAAGCCGCGCGACCGCGAGCGGCGGGACCGGTCGCGCGGCGCCGGCGACGAGCGCAAGCCGCGCCGGTACAGTCGCGACGGCAAGGCGTACAGCGGCCGCGGCAGGCATCGTTAAAATATATATGTAACGAATATTATAGGAATTACATTTAGCATAAGTCGCGTCGTCCACGATGGAGATAATAATTTAATAGCGTTCTAAGGACTTATTCAGATTTCAATGTTCAACGATTCCCTAAAAGCTCCCGAGTCACAACAACTTGCTCCCGAGTACAAACTTGTAATAGAAACTATAGGCGAAAACGTATGTATTCATTAAAAAATCTATGCACTTTTCCTTTGTAATGTACATAAATAGTAGGTAGTATAGAATGTTACAAGTATGGTATGAAACTCACTTTTCAGTCAACCTTGTTGTAACGTGTTACAATGTTCTTGTTACAATAATGTAACATTCTCCAAGAAATACATGAACTATTAAAAGTTGTGGACGGAGCACTAGACAGAAATCATTCTACAAGAATATTACACACAAATTTTAGTTTCTTCAATGACGTAATTTGGTTCTTCAATTAGAAATTTCATCTCCAGTTAAAACGTTTATTTCTATTCAATTCTAATGAGAATGTTCCATGATAGGATAGATAGTGTCAAATAGGTCTGATGTCTGTATGTAAAGAAATAGGGCGCCGGTGGAGCAGTAGCATTCGAGGTATTGTGTAGTAGCTAGGTTAAACCTATCTATGGTAGATATAAGAATTTTTTTTTAAATTCCTGAATCATAAGTGTAACACAGGAATATAAATTGTCAAATGATATTATATATAATGTTAGTGTGTTTTTGTATGTAATATCGTTTTGGTTAAGAATTTTAATAGTGAAAACCCTTGTAAAATTTATAACATTTCAAACACTCCAATAAAGCTTGTAACCTCGGAGTTGAGCATATAATAGTTTGTAAGTATTAATCTTTGTTTGTTTTTATCGGTAATTTGAGTACATTTGGTAGCTAAGTATTATTTGTTCGTTCGGATCGCTTCTTATATCCTTTATATAAATGTCTATAAGGTGAACTTTGTTATGCTGCGTGCATTTACTTTGTGTGCTGGAATTCGTCACTACAATAATTATCTTTGTGTAAATATATATTTTCGTTTTCGTGTAAATACTTCTATTCGCTAAATAGGTAATAAAAATGATAATGATATCGGGAAAAGACGATTTAGTTTCATAGTTCGAAAGACTCGAGTGCTGAGTGAGAGTCACACGGTAACAGATTTACCAATAAAATCAACGTGATAATATGATGCCTTTTGGTTTTTATTTACATGTGAATACATTGTAAGATTTCATAGCTAATGTTAAAATGAAAATATAACCAAAGCAATATAGGTATTTGTAAAAAGATAATACAATCTTCTATCCCTTTGGTGGATGGTCTGAAAAACGTTTAATTCACATATTATACACGAACTAATAAACGACAAGAAACCTTAACACTTGGTATACGAGTACATGAAGCATATAGATATTACAAAGTGTACAATTTTATGATTTTTTATGTACATAACTAACCTCCTTCCAAGCAGCGACATTCTGGCTGCAACAGAAATTAATTTAAGAATCAGTACAAAATGACTGCAATGGTCTAGAGACCAGACGCTACGGTAGACCGGACGCTACGGGCTGTACTTGCCTTATTAACAATAACTGTATTAAAAAGACAGTTAGTTAATTAGTGTATAAAATGAGAATTGATAGATTCTACATTACCATCCCGACAATGTGAGGCTTGTGTGGTGATTTGAGCTGTTCGATTTTCTTCGGTTTCGCCTTTGGAGTACAAGTAGCGTCTACGGCGCCACCTACGGAAACGTGTACTCATTATTGCAAAGAAATGGTAACTACATATATAAATCGAGGAAATCAAAAACGCCTACCAGGTCCAACAGCTGCACCTTCAACTGGACTCACTTTGTACATCTAAAACAAATTAGTAATAATGTGTACTTTTTCTAATATTACAAACTAGTGTTTGGATTCGACTTCGGTAAATGGGAAGTTATGCGTCCTAATCTTAAAACAATACATGACAAGTACTCTTCAATACACTCGCCATAACACAACGTAACATCACGCCTGTAATCCCCGAAGGGGTATGCAGAGGAGTGTAGTACACCCCCACATTTCACCAGTTACGTTTAAGTCCCAAATGGAATAGGTGGTGAGCCTATTTGCCATGCAGCGGGCACACATCCAGTCTCTGAGTCACTACTAGACATTCTAAATTAGAAAAATCCAGCAGTACCCAAACCGAGATTTGAACCCAGGACCTCCCGATCGGCAGTCGCGCTAGCAACCGCACGACCAACGAGGCAATCAAGTAGAAATATAATAGTAAGTATTACTATACTATCATGTCAGGTGTCAAACGTCTTTTCTTACATATCTAGCGTGTTGATTTTTTTCATTCATTATTCTCATCGTATATACGCTTATCTCTGATGATGCGACGAAAATGGGAAATTTCTAAATACATTGTTTTTCAATTTTAACAAAATCTCTATATCTACGGGATGATTTAATTTTGCAATTTCCTTTCCGTGATTACAGTCCCAAAGCACGCGGAAGCTCAATTTAGTTTATCCACGGATTGGCAAAAGTAATTTCGACAGCAAAATTGATTGAAAATTGTTCAATTTGATAAATGTTTTTCTTTTTGCATGAAACTCGGATTTCCTCGTGATAACTCAATTGAATTCAGAGTATACCCACTGCCTTTTACACCTCGAATTGGTGGAATTTCATCGGTACCGGATGAGTGGATTTCATACGTTAATTCCATAAATACAATTAGAGGAGCATATTGACTAAGTGTAGCTAAATGTCGTAGCGGTCTAAACTTCAGTCTCTACATCAATAATTAATCTGGATTCCAATTTTTATTAAGGTAGCTAAACAGCTAATAAACTGTATACAAAATTAGTGTTTCAATTACAGTGTGTACCGACCCTACGACACTACTCTATTACATCATCCACGTAGGCTCATAAACGGGTAACTCAATTCAATTTAGCCGAACTATCTTATCGCGACAGCTGGTTAACGTTGGCTGATATCGGGCTGAGCGTCAAGTGTATGTAACTAAGTTTCGTAACGGTACAGATAGTAAGCATGATGTAACGGTAACGTTACCGGGAACGCTAAGGAACGGAGGAAGACAGAGATACAGAAGAAAAAGATAATCTATCTTTTTCTTCTATATCTGTCTTCTCTTCTTCTTCTGTCTTATACATCTGTATAAGTTTTCACGTTAAACATTAAGTAGGCAAACTTTGTTTTTTCTTATAAAACCGGACCTTGAATGAACGACCTTGAATGACCTTGGAAGCTAATGGCTAATTAGTGATGTCAAAAATGAAAACTTATTAAGGTACTACATAGATATCCGAAGAAGTAAAGCGTATCAACCAACATGTTACACCCAGACACAGAACAAACAAATATGCTTTTGACACAAATGTTTTTCCGGTATAGGAATCCAGTTCACGACCTTTTCAACAGTCTGTAACTACTAAACCAAAACTTTAGTCAATAAATTTATATGTATATCACTATCATTACATAGTACAAAACAATGTCCCTATGTATACTTAGATCTTTAAAAGTACGCAATCGATTTTGATGCGGTTTCTTTTAATAGACAGAGTGACTCAAGAGGAAGGTTTTATGTATAATATCATCCATTATATATTAGAGAAATACTGTTATTTTTGAGGTCTCCAATGTGATATCGTGAATAATTACTTTTTACGGCGGGGACGGGACTAAGTCTGGACTAAGCTGGCAGAAGCTAGTTTAAGATATAGCAAAAAATGCAGGACTACACGCCTGGAACGAAAACTCGATATTGACGAGGATTAGGGTCTATAACGCACAATGGAACTTCCTATCCAACTCATTATCTCGCGGCGCGATTTATATAAAGTGATAGTGCGAACACTCGAAAGGCTTTCAAGTTATTATCTCGCCCACTCGAGCTCTGGAACCGCGATTGATAATGATCTCGTATCACTGTATATATGTTTTGTATTTTGTACAATACGTTCGGTAAACAACAATGGCTGCCACTTCCTACATCCTAACACTTGCCACATTCTGTACCCGCAATTCGATAACAATCAGAATATAAATTACCGGTAGTCCGTTTTATTGTATCTACAGTTCATTTGATTTATGCAAGTGTTGATGGATGTAGGTGCCGAAGGAGACACCGGCTGACAGGGGAGTTAAGTTTCCGAAAACGGCGTGTATGCATGAAGATCGATGAATGTAGACGAAGCTCGTCAGGTTTGTAAGGACAGAGATATTTGTCACTCGATGCGCCATTCCTACCCCGTTGAAG
>DWUN01003655.1:0-11751 GCA_018249975.1 Passova gellias
TAGAATAATATGCCTCAAAATACTTTTAAAAAATATTTCTTTATTAACGAAAATTTGGATGGTGCCAAAATTGGACATTATTATCTTTATCCAAATAATATAGCACCGGCTTCGTATTAAGCAATCATCCAGTGTCTTAATTAAAAATACCTTTTGTATTGAGAGACATAAGTCTTCAGAGTATAGGTAATACAACAACCATCTTATTACAATCACACACACATTATTTGATTTAAAAACATACATAAATATCATACGTTTTTGAGTTGTATTATAACTGAGAAAATCACTGTTTTTTTAACTTCCAATAATACTATATACCTAAGTTAAAATAATGAACAAAGGTTAGTTTTCAAAACTTAAATATACAAGTATAGACAAAATCAAGAATCTATAATACACAAAAAAAACTTGAATCATCAATTTGGATGGTGCCTCCACAGTGAGTCCCGGCTCGACCGATTTTCCACGGTCCAGTCAGAACTATCAAGCCAATTGCGACGGCTTTGAGCTCCATTGAATCTGACCGTGCGTGAGATACCGCATGAAGACTTTATGGTTGCTTTTATTACTTCCAAATGAGACCATTACATTTATAGTTCGTGTGATTAACTTTACGATACACCGGTTCTGTGAAATCGGTGTAGAGCTTCACAGATTCGCTCCATCTTACCGATTCTTAATCGTAGAGCATTTTTTATTCTAAGGAACGTGGATTGCCCAGTAAATCATGTTAAAAAAAGAAAAACCCTGTATGGGTAAATTTACAGATACTAACTGCACGTGTACGACATTGGGCGGGACATCTTGTTCAAAGAGAGGACGGTCGGTAGATCAAGGCACTAGCCGAGTGGTGGCCAAGACAGAGGTGGAGATCAGTAGGCAAACCACCAGCCCGATGCTCGACCACCTGGCCAAAGTAGTGGCACCGCATTGGATGCGAGAAGCACAGGACCACAAAAGTTGGGGTAAAAATCGGAGGCCTATACCCAACAGTGTGGAGATACGGGCTGATTAGTAGTACTAGTAGTAGTAACTGCACGTACACTAACTATACTCACTGGACCAATGTTACTAACAGTCCTATTCCAGCAGTGCGGGTTCCCCATGAATACTAAACAACTAATAATCTCATTGTCTCTATTACTAACTTAACTGATTCACTCTAAAAGTCCCATTTCTACAGTGCTTCTAAAAGTCGGTCGCAGATGTCCATGAATGATAAAAATGATTTGTTTTTTGAATAAAATTAGCTGATTTGTAACTAGAAAAATCTTCAAAATAATTATTAACGTTTTCTCGCTTCTCTCCAGCTTAAATCATAATTGTGGTGCCTTCCAAATAAAACACCATACTGCAATGTACTTCCAGCTATACATCATGATATTTTAAGGCTAAAACAACAGTAAGCGGCGCAATGTAAAATTGTTTGCGAAGTTTATATTTGCGCAAAAACAAACACACCGTATTATACTCTAAATATATTCAAAGCGATGTTTGTCCAATAATGTGATACATAATTAATTAGTTTGGTGTTTGAAATAGCACCTGTCCGCGTATCATTTTGCCAATGAGGCGTAAATATTTAATGGCTTTATGGTAAAATCGTGAAAGCGTAAACTATGATCAATAGTTCGTGTGAAATGTAATCTACAAGCCTGTATGTATTGGTCATAATGCAATACAACAAATGACTAAGGACACAGAATAGAAGTGGTTTCGTAAATATATTGCACGTACGTATTGTGCCACACGATAATGAGAATCGATGAGAACGCTAAGATTGTATTATTGGATTAAATTGACATATTTCGACGCGTTTGGAAATACAATTAATGTAGAATTTGTAATATCACATCCTATCGCATTATGATTTCAGAAGCATCACACAGAATGTATTAACGACGCTATTGTTGTACGACTTGTGAGCGATTTTCGAATCGTGCCAAGGCCGTATAAATCATGCGTTACGGTAGTCAAAACATTCGTATTGCAGCCACCTACGTTATGAAATATGATGAGCCATCAAAGTCGGGATCGTGACAAACATCGAGTGAGGTTTTAACGAACATGATTGAAATGGTGCTGAACGTCGACCACGGAGCAGTTGGGTAAGGACGAACGGACGTCAAATACATAATTGTAATCTGTATCGAATGGATCGATTTCGTTTCGATAAATAATGTGTCGATTGTTGTCATTAATGCTCTGATTGGGCTAAATTAATTGCATAAAATTTATATTTTTACTACGTAAACACGAAGTACAAAAATAATTCATTGTCTAAAATACGTTTTAGACAATGAAATTCAACCTGATCTGTCTACCAGAAGGAAAAAGGGAAAAAAAAGCAAAAGTAAGAACAGACATTGATTAGCAAATTGATCATGACGTTGTTAACAAAGATATAGAAGAACTTCAATAACAATCAAGCAGTAATTGACAAGATAGTCAGTTGGAAACACTTTAAGAAAAGTCACTGCAAAACAGAAAATAGGTGATGGATCTCCATAAATACGCAAAGCCACGGACGTGTTAGTTTTAGTTTAGGACATTTTAGGACGTATTACTAAGAAAAATGTGCGATACGTATAGGAACCCGGAAATATTCGACACTAAACGTAAGTTTTTAACAATATCGATGCGAAAGTTTCATGCTTGACGCACTGTTTACACAAAATCATCGGCCAAGTGTAATGTAAATAAATAAAATTCAGAAAATCCGACAGCAGTACGCAGTGTGTTGTTACATCTGTTTCTGAATTGGGGCAAGGCTGACCAACAATAGGAATTGTTAAGACAGCACTTGAAATATGAAAATAGGATAAGTCGTATGGATTTTACTGTTCAAGTACAAAGCCCTTGGCTTACGTGAATCATCTCAATCATAAATTAACCTGAATTTGATTTTGATTTTGATTCTGATAAAACAAAATCATCTTTCGACAACTGCTGCTCTAAGCCAAACTGAAAGCACAGATAAAGAACTCTGAGATCATTTCAGATGAATCAAGATCTTCATTGACTGAAGATTGCGAGAGAAAAGAAGAATCATATCTTTTTATTCGTATCAAATGTGTGTTTCTCTTGTTTATCTTTGTTGCACTCCTTTCTACTAATCAGTATTAGTGCATTGTTGTTTTCCGGTGTGATGAATGAGTTCAAACAAGAGACGTTACAACTCAGTACTCATTAACAGCAATGCATTGTAGCTGCAGATCACACGTACCACTTCAGTGGTGTTTAAGAATAGACAGATATGTATCTTTATCCGTCTCGGTAACTACCTTATTTCAAGCGCCGATTTTAACAATTTTTATATCACAAAAAAATGATTATAACATGTGCCAAAAACAAGACTCATCTAGAAAGTTTTATACATTATCTCTTTTTGAAATACACCAGAATAGGATAATGAAAGTACTTTGTTTTTATTGTTAACTGTGTAATATATTTTAAATATTGAAAATATTAGCAAAATCAACTTTTTATTAACAAACGTATAGAATAATTAATGAAGCATAAAAGATACATTCCAAAAAGTTTGTTGCATAATAATATCTATAATTCATTACAAGTAACTACATATTACGTCAAAGTATATCTTAAAAACCATTAGCAAGCTTAATTATTTCTATGTTGAAAACAAACATGAAAAATGGTAGCACCACACTTGTCCGTAAAGTGGGTCAACGTTTGTTAGTCGTGATTGCTAGTAATTACTATTGATATAGCAAGTTAACATCTATCTAGAACATCGTTTGAAATGATTATAAATGAACTTACTTCATGTCTATGAATAAACCTTGCATAAGCGCTCAATCTGCAATTTCACAACAGTTAGGGTGCATGTAGAATGTCGCTAGTACTTGTTCAGTATTTCGATAGTCTGTATCAATCAGTACATCTTTGTCTATCAATGTTTATTATGTAACCCTGCCCCAAGTACCACAGAATGCCAAAGTGGGGCTACTTGAATATTTTGTTCTTAGAAATGCACGTTAAAAAGTCTGACACATTTGGTATTATAGAATAGTCATTACTTTGAAATAGTTACCTGAAGCGTCTTATAAAATCTGGACTATACACTACTACAAGTCGCGTTTTCTCCAAACGTTCGTATACTAAGTAAAAGTTTCCACGACTCGTAAATTAAATGATTACGTTACTTTTATAATACATTTTAATTGTTATGTATGTTACTAGACAATATTTGATATTGACGCAAGGTTCGAAACATAATGAAATTGAAAAGGTGCATAGTTTGTACAGCGATTATTTTAATTTTCGCAAGTCTACTGACATTAATCTACTCAACATCAATGGCTACCGCAAAAATCAATCAGTCGTCAGTCACAAAAACCAGTAATCGTCATGCATATAACTCTAGTGTGTTCGAACCTCAACGATCATTGGAATGAAATAAAAGATTGGATGCAACAGTGTGGAATGAGATAGAAATGGGAGTCAAATGATTTGACCCGAGGATTCTTGGTCACAATCAGCGTGCGAAGTTTTATTGGTCCCCTTAATAATGAAATACAAGCCGTGCTCGATTGAATGCATACATCATCGCCTTGAATAACAATGTTCCATGATGAGCACCGACTTGTAAATGGTACTGGTTTATTTACAGATGCTAGTAATGGAAGCCAGTGAAAGTGTTAATATAAACGCGATTAGACCATATTAATACAAAGATGTTTTGGAGACGGCGATACAGAGTAACTCCAGTTTTCTTCGCGGTACTAATCCATACATTCTAGAGGGAGGTCCACAATATGTTTTCTGCCTTCTTTTAACGTCCTTTTTTGGAACGAATAACAAATTGCATAATGTTATCGTTAAATTTCTTTTCATTGTATAGAAGTTTTAAAATGAAATATTTTATTCTTGTGGACTACGAATATTGTTTAGACTTAGTCCCGCAAAACTGAATTAAAAATCACTAGGCATCAATCCGTTTTCAATGTATATCTCAATGTTTGAATTACAAGAAGTAGTTAAGTACCACTAGTAGTCTCCGGAAATAAAAAGGATTTATGACTAATAAAAACATATCTCATCTTTACGCGCAGCTTAACGTAGCGTAACATAAAACTTTCGTTACCAACTAATCAGCTTTTTCACAACAATTTAATTAAAGTCGTGTAAAAATATTGTACCCTTCAAATGACTTGTTTAATCATCCACCATTAGCGAAAAGCGAGTTATTGTGTCAATAGTGAGAGAGTAAACATTATCTAATTGTCTTTTAATTGTATTTATCTTTTTTTTTATTGTAGGTATATTCTAAAACTTTAACGTTATTAAAGTGTTAATTCTTGATATATGTCTCTTTTATTATCATTAAAATGCTCTTCATGTCACAAATAACATTGAATCACTACATAGTATAAAACAAAGTCTCTTTCCGCTGCTTGTCCCTATGTGATGCTTAGATCTTTAAAACTACGCAACGGATTTTGATGCGGTTATTTTAATACATAGAGTGATTCAAGATAAAGGTTTACATGTATAGTAACATACAATACTTTTAAGAAAAAAAATTTTTTACGAAAGAAAAAGAAATATTTGTCAAACTTTGCAATGTATCCTAGAAAATTAAAATGCTGCCTAATACCACTATTCCACACGGACGAAGTCGCGGGCGAACACTAGTTGATAAAACGCATCGTTGGTCGCTTGTAACTAATTCGCCAGCTGTGGCGAAGCCGCCTCTGAAACAAAAAGTAAAAGTGTCATTAATAAACATGACAAGTAACACTAATGATTCGGGCGCTCGAACGAATGTATTCTGTTAAGCGTATGTGTTTCTTGAAACATAACTCAGAAGGGTGTGTCGAAAATAGATAAATAATCCAAATTTCTCTCGAGTTTTATTATTACGTCACATTCATTTTCAACTTTACACCAGAATGATCGTCCCTTGTTTTGTACACTCTTTCCTCCTCTGACAAAAACGTCCCGCGCCAACATCCAGCCAGTCTTCTCAGGCAGCCAGTATTCTTCGACAAATATGACTCGACCTCGAACTCGATGGTGATGCCTTAGCTCTTGACTGACCTTTTAATTAAGCTCATGAAGGACCGTTTACCTGTAACTGATGTGCATTAAGCATTAGAACGTATCGTGTAAATTGTTATTTATAAATGGTACGAAGTTACAATCGCACTTAAGCCAAATGAATAAAAAGAAAAAATGTAATTAGTGTTAGAATTTTACTCAGCAGTTAAGTTTAAATGATTATCGATTGAAAACATAATATGATATTGGTGTAAAAGAATCGTAGAAGACGTTCAGCTGAGATGGATTTTATAGATGAACAATAAATATTTGTTGTTTCACCTTTAAAACCTTTGTGAACAAACTGCTCCAGTTACCATCGCATATAAAAACTGATTTATGACAGGTAAATATTATTTCACGCTAACGATCTCCATTCCCTCGAGTATCATACATAAATTCATAATGAAAAACGAAAATGAAACTAAACTAAAATAGAATCCTATCAGATCGAATGCGTGAAGCGTTCATCACTTTTATTTCAGTTTAGAATTGCTTTTTTTTCCGAATAGTTTATAAGTCGACGGTCGTTAAAGTTCCAATGGTGTAGATAAGCGAAAAGACGCTGTTATATTTCGAAACAAACCTAAAAATTAGGGTTGCCAAGTTTTATATTTATTTTTCGGCAAAAAAGCACAAAGTGAGCTGAAAGCTATTCGCAGAGAGAATTGTTGTTTGCCGTAACTAATGTTGCCATTATTTGTGAGAATTTATCAATTACAATAATGAAACATTTGTGCAATTGTAATTTATAATATGACCAACTCATACTCAGCTGGATATTAATCTTTTATTGACGAAAGGTTAAACTTTTGACGTCCTAAAACTGTTATATACTTTTATTTACGTAAATGTAAGACTTCATATTAGACCGTAAATCTGAAACTCCTTCCAATTGACTTCAAGTTAAACATCAAACTGAACGGGGCTTTATTACCAACTAGCTTGACCCTCAAGTATCTCTATATCAAATTTCATCACATTAGTTTAGCGGTTTGGCCGTGATGACGTCACAGACAGACAAAGTTACTTTCGCATTTATAATGTTAGTATGGATAGCGTCATTTTTAACGATACATAAGCGCGTACGGATAGGGATTGAAGTTGTATTGACTAAAAATATACATTTGTCGCATTGAACACATTTTTAGCCGCTCGGTCTGATATGATTTAATGGAGCGACGAGAGCTTCGTTAGCATTAATAAATTCATAGTCCCTACTAATGGAAACATATAGCTTTTATCGTACCATTTCAAACTCAAAATAAAATATAATTTAATTTCCAATCGTTCGAGGTGAGTTATATATAATGTAAGCATGTAATAGCGTACGTTTAGATGTTTGTAAATACAATTACTTCAATTTTAGTTATAACACGTAATTATTGATTGAAAAAGCTTTTTAATATCATAGACTAGACTAATATCATAGAATAGAATATAATAGACTAATATCATAGAATAATCTTTGTACTGTGTTACAATGATTCTTCCTGTGATAATAATAAAATTGTTTTTATTACAATCATAATATGCTACATATTATGTATATCATAGGTTGCTTCATCGCTTTTTAGGTGAGATTGCAGTGAAACGCCATACTAGCGTTTACAAAATATAAAAGCGATAAAAATGTTAACACGTTAACATGTTGGTACAATTTTTACCGACGAAAACAATTACTCAATTCGAGGCGTATATTTTGTTAAATGTCAATATGACTACGCATAACTCTTTTCGGAGTAGTCCGATTTTGATAATTATTTTTTTACAGCCAAGGACAAATTTCGAAGTTGGTCCCATAACAATTAAAAAAAAGGCTTTTAAAGTTTTTGCGTTGTTTATTTTTTTTGTTAGAAAGTCTTATTTTAAACCGATACCGTTATATTCGACTCATTCTCGAACGCTTTCCATTTCTATTAAACCATTGGTAGCGACCAAACTCCTTTTCTACCAGACGCTTTTAACTTTCCTTCGGCACTTCGTTAGCTGTGTTTGTGTTTATTTAAAACGTGATAAGTTAGCCCGGCGACTGAGCGGGAAGCGGGGCTCATTCGTGTTCGCATCCGATCCGATTGCTCATTTTATCATTTGACATAAAGTGATTAGGTTTCTGGGAATGATTATTTTCAATGACAGAGACATACTAATAACATAAGTAATAATAATAATAACTGGGAACAATTCCACACACGGCCATCTGATTCCAAATTAGGCAATCGAATGCCTGTGTTAAGGTAACGGAAACTGGTAAACACACATAGATACATACAATATAACACTTATATAGATATTTTTCTTACACCCAGACACAGAACAAACAAATGTGCTTATAAACAGCTCTAAAGCCGTCTCATGCTTGACGATTCGTTGAGTTAAAAATAAAGAGACGTGTTAGTACCCGTAATGGCTATTTACTGGTTTATGTTTAATAATATAATGTATTTTAAATATAAATTTGACAAAATATCGCATTAAAGCTATAAAACTTTAATCATTATAAACTTTATGCGTACCATTTTCAATATTGCGAGTATTACGCCTTAAACTAGGTACATATTATTTAAATTTCATTTTCAATTTAACCGATTTTACAACATTCGTGTTATAAAAATACCAAGTGAATAACGTGCGTAAAGTGTAAATAATATTGGGTAAATGTTCCACCTGCAAAGAGTTAAGAATAAAAGATAAAAAACAATAATCTTAAAAAAACGTATACGGGAGATTAATAAGTAATCAATAATGTAATATTATCTGGTACTATTATAAGCTGTTCTAGAGATTGGTTGACTGAAATGCAATGCAGATTGCGTGTAATACTTAATTTATGTCACAATGACATCGTCATCGCGTAACACAAATTCAAATTGTTTTATCTTTACATAGTATAAAACAAAGTCGCTTTCCGCTGTATGTTCTTATATATGTTTAGATCTTTAAAACTATACAACGGATTTTGATGCGGTTAGTTTTAATAAATAGAGTGATTCAAGAGGAAGTTTTATATGTATAATAACATCCAGTATATAGTAGAGAATTACTATTATAATTTATATGGCAGAGCAACGTTTGCCGGGTCAGCTAGTTCCATTATAAGGTACGTACATACACTCGGCAATTACACATACATACATACATACATACACACAAGGCAATCAATCAGCTTAACCATAATTTTAAATACCTGTATAGGAGTTTTCCATCTTATCTCTTTACATCGCTCTGGGTTCGCGTCGATTGTAAGACCAGACGTATTGCCCAACGAGTGTGGAGTGCGATACGAAATTAAGTTCGCAACTCGAGACGTCGTAAAGAACTCGTAAATGTGTGTCTTTTGTTCCAAATTGATATTGAAATGGTGTTATAATAAATGCGGTGTACATTTTTATGACCTTTTATGGTATCAAAAGTTAAGTCAACACAGCCTAAGTGAAAGTAATAAACAATAAAAGCTCCGATATATGTATAATATAACCGAATGCATCTGAAACTTAGCGTAAGTTGCAACATTTGTTTACTTTGAAAGGAATATCAATAATATTATAAATACTTAATCCTATAAACGAATACGTTAAGAGGCAGAATGGATATAGCTTAAAAGGAATATTAATGTGGCTTAAAAGGAATATTAATTCCACGATGCATGATTTTACGCACCGCAGATAACCTCAAGCGAGCTGGAACCATGCAGTATGGAACAACGCCAGTTACTGGTATACGCCCACGTGCATGCCTACACCGCCATTTACATTTCCAATAAGTCGCCCCGAGTTCATCCTCCCCAGTGTTCAGTATTGCACGCCAAGGACAATGTTTAAGCACTCATCGATAAATTCCAATTCAATTGAAAGTTACAATTTTTTAAAGAAATTTTTTCAAAGTTACCGCAGAACCATTCCACCTTCTCCCGTCTTTACAACATGGATTGACTTCATATATTTCGACATAATCCAGTAAAGTATAAATTAGATTTGGCTGGTTCGAAATATATCCTCGACGGTCACATGGCATTGACAGTCACAAATCGAATGATATAACATTTTTTGGCCCATTCCAATGTTTCGAAATCAACGCCAGTTACATTATACAGGTGTAGGTATAGCGGTTGTATGAAACATGGTGACATGTCGTGACCAATATTTACGTTAACCACGAAGTAACGATCGCATTCATTAACGCGATTAGTCCGTCCGTGATTGGGGACGATTGGCAGTTTGCCGTTCCATTTGCGACGGACCGCTTTTGTCATTAAAAGCACACGCGCTTCCATTAATTACTCCGTAATGAGTGCATCGTTATATGATAGATCGATAATGAAAATAACATCTACTTGTTCGACACAAAGGGCGCTTGCAATTCATTTTCAATGATGATCATCATTATCAACTGCCTTTTCACAAGCTTCAAATTAACTTGCCTTGTCGATTCGGTAGTAAGTGTGGTAGACATTAGTAACGATTTCTTAGAAGATTTAAGCCTGAAGATTATTATTATTACGAAGTAGAATCGTCTTGTCAACGCAATGTCTAACAAAACATTATAAGCCCAATATAACATACAAAACATCGTTATGGGCGTAATTTTAGGGGTCTCAGATATCGAATGGCCGTTCCAAGAGGTCTCGCCTTTGAAACTGGAGTTAAGCGAATTCGAGGATGATCGAGAGGGCGCCGGGGACCGAATGGACTCAGCGTGTGGACTAAATTAGTGCGTGAGAGATATTACGAGTCCCCAAGAAGGGAAATATTGAGGTAGCTATTGAAAACTTCCTTTTATTTATGTACCGTATATATGATTAAAAGAATATAATTTAATGCGTTGTTCCGACGTGAAAAAAGTTTGAAATTAAATATTTATATTTTGGGTTTCTTGATTTATAATTCCTATTGAATTTAAAAATCCAATTATATTACGTCATACATAAATAATATAAAAGAAAACCGGTAACTCTTGATCTTCGCAGTTTTGAGATTAAAATATATTCTCTCTAAGATTAAACCTATTGTAATGTAATTGGTAATAAGAATAAATTTTTGAATTTTTCGTTATAAGTAACGAAATATGAAAATAGAAAACCAAGTTGAAGAGACATTATTGTAAAATTTGGTTAGTCTCTTGATACGTTTATTGTCTGAAGTTTGGCTGCGAAATATTTTAATTCATTATGTAGTCTATTTTAGCATGAAAACGAAACTGGATCGATGTAAGAATTAATTATTAATGATGATATCTTAGTCTGCATCAGCAACATTCTTAAGTAAAGCTAACCTCAACTAGACACGCTTGTAAAACCAGGATCAAATGTATGTATATTTAGGTACTTAATAATAAATATCCAATATAGTAACAGTTGAAACTAGGGCAGAACGAATTTCGGAATATAAGACTTTTTGCTTTTTGGCTGTTGTCTATACTAATATTATAAAGAAGAAAGATTTAATTGTTTGTTTGTTTGTATTGACAAGGCTCCGAAACTACTGGACCGATTTCAAAAATTCTTTTACCATTAAAATCCTACATTATCCCTGATGAATATAGGCTATATTTAATACGAGAAAAAATAGTATACATTTTATCCCGAAATTACCACAAGATCTAAAGCTTCGCGGGCAATACCGCGAGGCACAGCTCGTGTTAGATAAGCGCATAAAACTTGTTTTCAAATTTGAAGACTGTCATTTC
>DWUN01003656.1:0-11750 GCA_018249975.1 Passova gellias
AGGTACAGCGGAAAGCGACTTTGTTTTATCACTACATAGTATAAACGAAGTCGCTTTCTCTGTTCCTATATCCCTATGTATGCTTAAACCTTTAAAACTACTCAACGGATTTTGATGCGGTTTTTTTTAATACATAGAGTGATTGAAGGGGAAGGTTTATATGTAAAATAACATCCATTAAATAGTGGAGAAATACTGTTACATTTTAAACGGCAGAACGACGTTTGCCGAGTCAGCTAGTTCTACATAATATGCTGTGAAACACAGGCTTAAGCAGGTTTATGTTGTAAAAACGTGTATAACATTGTCTTAGTCTGGCAAAGCTTTAATAATTTCATCTACTTGTGTAGGTACTTTTAACATAACTATGTAAAAATGCTCTTTAAATAAAATAAAGTTATTATAAATTATTTCGTGTTTTATTTCACTCTTATACTTAATACGTATTGAAGCCTGTAGTTACCTAAATTTATATATCATAACACAATGGAGAGTAGGTATTCTCTTCTATAAGCCTGGAGAGTCCCAAACTGATTAAATGAGGATTAAAGAAGACATCAACCTTTTGGTTATCAGCTATCCAGGTTTCCGCCGTCCTGAACGCCTCTAAGAAGCGTACATTACTGATTACCTAAGTGATGATGAAGACGCTGCAGCTTAAACAACATTACCTCGCAAGAGCTCAGCCACTGACTGCCTATTACCGAATAGTAAAAATAATTATTATAAGTATGATTTTTATATTATAGGTATGGAAGTAATAAAAAATAAAAAACAACAATATTATTAAATAAATCTAACGGCTGATGTATTCTTCGAAGTACGAAAGTACTTAGCATAGGACTAACAGTTGGTAGGTAAATACATACTTAAGTACCTAATGTAGATACTCGTATATGTAGCATATTGACGAATCATATTCTATCTACGGTCTCGTCTGGAGTACAAACACTTCAAGATTCACGGTGTTTTAACTAAATGCATAAATAAAAATATCACTGATTTATGATTGACTTAACCTTAATCGGGGCCAGTGATGGGCAGTGATGCCCTGCAATCACATCGAAGTATGGATGTCTAGATTATTAATACACAGACCTAATCCTTCTTAATCTTTATGCTTAGTGTACAGAAGTTCAGGTAATCCATGATTCTAAGTACAAAAACTGTTTGGATCAAACTAATTAGAAGACCTTAATGCCCACACTGTCACCAAGGCGGCCTCAGCCATTCCAAAGCCCTTAGGAGGCAAACCATTGCCAGCCTTGTGTATTGAATGCGGAATCATAACAACCTGGTTTATTTCTGCGAAATTCTTGTAATGTATTATACCTACACCATACTACATCTACGAGTATGGCTGTGTGATGCCTGCCTATGAGTTTGGTGGAAATATACATTTATAATAATTAATAGTGTGTACTTAACTGTAAAAATCATTCATATACTGTTCCTAATCTCTAACGAAAAACTTTCGTAAGTCGACCGAAAAAACCTCCTTTCGCATCTTTCAATACCACATTTAGCAGACATCTATTGACAAGTAGAGGAAACTTCTTTAAAACTTATACACGCTGAAATATTACAAGTATCAAAACAGATGTCGCTTTGTGTGATTTAAACAGTATATGTTATCTATTTATTTCCCTTCTTTGTTTTTTTTCAGTAAATAACAAAAATAATTAAGGTTATTTATATAAATGTAATGACTATATAGCATTTTACACAGAAGATTGAGTTATTTTAGTTTTGACAGTTCAGAAAAAATCGAAGTTTAATTTTATTCGTCGGGAACACCTACTGGGAGCTGGCCACATTCTCGCTGTCTCCGTCTCAGCAAGTATGTAAATGTCATTTTTATAACTAATTTACAAAAAAACTGCCTTAACCGTCGTTTATGTTCGCTTTTTATAGCCGCGCGAATGTAGAAGTTTTCCCTACCGTCTCCGCGATGTCGGCCAGCCGCCATAACCTCATACGCGAACCGTGCATAACGTAACGGCGAGGTATTCCGATGGTGAGGAAGACGATGGTTCTGAGTACGGAGTGGGCACAGGTGGAAGTGGTCGAACTCACGAACGACGGTAACGGTCTGGGTTTTAATTTGGTGGGCGGGCGCAGCACTGGCGTCGTGATCAAGTACGTGCTTCCTGGCGGAATCGCCGACAAGGACGGGCGGCTCCAAAGCGGCGATCATCTCCTGCAAGTCGGGTCCGTTAACTTGCGAGGGTTCACTTCGGAGCAGGTGGCGGCGGTGTTGCGGCAAGCCGGCCCCGCAGTGCGGCTGCTTGTCGCACGGCCAGCCGACCCCGCCGCAGCTTTCCGAACTCCACTACCCGGCACCGCCCTCGTTCCTACTAAACTGTTGGCGGATCCCGAACTCTTGGACCGCCATCTCATCGAAAACGGATATGGAGCGGTCTACGATTTATCTCAGTGCTACACCGAATATATCAATGGCCAGAATGGTGATGTCGAAACCGTCGTAACCGCAGTCAGCATCCTCAATAACAATCCACAGCAAATACCCGATCATCCTATCATTGCGGACAGCATATCCCCAACGATTACAATCACAGTACCAGTCGAGTTACCGCCATTGCCGGAGGTAGAAATAGTGCATGTTGATCTGAACAAAAATGTTTATGGTTTGGGGATAACTGTGGCGGGTTACGTTTGCGAGAAAGAGGAGCTCTCCGGCATTTTTGTGAAAAGCATTATAGAGGGCAGCAGCGCCGAGCAGAGCGGGCAAATAAAAATAAACGACAGGATAATTGAAGTGGACGGGGTTTCTTTGGCAGACAAGAGCAATCCTCGAGCCGTCGAGATATTGAGGAATACGGGAATCTCCGTGCATCTAGTGTTAGAGAGATATCTCCGGGGACCAAAGTATGAGCATTTACAGCTTGCCATATTTAACGAGGACAGGCCGTCGTCCCCGTCTCCTTCGACGACCACTCTATCTTGGTTCCCGGTGCCTTCACAAGCAGAAAACAGTACAATCGAGATAGAACCTGAACCAGAATCGAACACTACAATAGACTCGAGTGTGTTAGAAGCTTGTGAGAATGAAGTTCATGAACCAACACAGGAGGAATTAGATCAAAGGCTCGATGCTATTCTGGCCGTGTCTGAAGAGGAGATAAAGGAGAAGTGGCAGTTAGAGGTGGGCCCAGAAAAGGAGATAATTGTGGCCGAGGTGCATAAGTTATCCGGCTTGGGTATCAGTTTGGAAGGAACGGTTGATGTGGAAGGTGGACAAGAGGTTAGACCTCACCATTACATCCGATCGGTCCTACCTGAAGGCCCAGTAGGTCGGCAAGGTACACTCGGCGCCGGAGACGAGTTATTAGAGGTCAACGAATACAGGTTGCATGGACTCACTCATACTGAGGTGGTGAATATTTTAAAGAATCTGCCACACCGCGTCCGACTTGTTTGTGCCCGTAACTGCACTGACAGTGGCCCCAGACCCGTTGTCAATTTAGCTCAAGACAGGGAGGGTTTTGAGGCTAGAAAAATAATATCTGGCAGCTTGAACAACCTAACAAACCTTGTCAAGGCTCAATCGGACACATCCATACACACCTCCAGTACGGCCACCCTCACAAACCAATCGGGACAGTCGAGAAAATCTCGTTCCCTTGAGTGTGTGTCCGGCTTGGCAATGTGGCAAAGCAAGGAAGACATTGTGGAGTTAGTGAAGGGTGATCAGGGTCTCGGTTTCTCTATTTTGGACTATCAGGACCCCATTGACCCACTGGGCACTGTGATTGTAGTGAGAAGCCTTGTTCCGGGAGGAATGGCAGAGAAGAATGGTGAAATATCTCCCGGTGACAGAGTGATGTCAGTAAACGGAGCGAGCATCAAAAATGCAACTCTAGATCAAGCAGTCCAAGCCTTAAAAGGGGCACCGCGGGGCGTGGTAAGAGTAGGCGTGGCGAGACCGCTGCCTACCCCGGAATCAACAAAATCAAAAAGCACCACAACTTTAAATTCAAAGCCTAGTTAATCTCGGCCTCATCATGAACCACTGTGTTACTACTAGTCAAAGTTGTAATCATATCTCAAGTACACTTAAAGTGAAAATACACAGCATTTAGAATGCCTTGTGACTTACGACACCACATAATAGCCGATAGAGGCATTATGCACTTACCAGTAGGAGCCGGTTGTAAGCACAATTTCAAATATGTTTAAAATGTAATATGTTTGTAATAAAATATATTGTACTTTCGAAACGGAGCTCAAAATCAATTATACAATAATCGCTTTACTAGCTAGGTAGTGTAATGGTTAGTATCACAACTTTCTTTGTATTGCACATGACTTTAATGCGTAAGAGAAATGAATTTTACTATTGTAAGGATCGTACGAGCACATTCACATCATGTCACAATGTATCTACCGACACATTTATGAATAAAATATATATCAGCCATTTATTTAATGCATATCAGATATATATACATATGCACTTATACTGGCAATGCCATGCCACAATCGTCTAATCCCATACTTGACAAAACATGAATCTCAATATAATATGTTTGCATATATTAATTTACAAACAGACTCATCAAATATTAATTTTTATCACACAAATGTTGCCGTTCATTGGGCATTGAACTGAGGTTCACAGAGAACCCTAGAGGTCCAGAAACTTAAATGGATTTATGTTTTCATTTATAAGGAATGTACAATTACATATATGTGATAAGAAAATACAATTACATATATGTGATTAGTGTTGATTTTAACTAAAATAACCACATTTTTCAGTCTGTGTGAGTGAGGAAAACTGTACATTGAATAGACTGCATTAATTTGTTGATGTGTAATAATACTGTGTACTAACTATCCATGCAATCATAACTAAATATACACTTAACATGTTATTTAGAGAGTTAAATCAACAATCAAATTGCTTTTTTTAATAATACTCACCCGTCATATGTCATTGGTGTAAAATGTATATTCCTTTATATAAAACCAAACATTTCAGCCATAAGAAAGTTTATATAAATTACTGTACAAAGTAACTTAATATGAAACGGAATCGATTGAATCCCATTGTTACTCTAATAGATATATCATTAAGCCCTAATTCTCAACTATGGAATTATGTATAGTATTAGATCGTTTTCAAAATTTACGGTTTAATCACAAACTTGGTAGGTATTGACCTAAGGGAGCAATTATATAAAATGAAACTTATATGTAAATAATTGAATTTTTCTCTGAAAACTTGTAATAAATATAAAAAAACATGCTTTAATATTACTTATTATACTATATTCCTTTTAAATGTAATATAACTTTTTCATTAATGAAAAATGCAATATCGAACTAAACCTAATTAGTATTTAACGAAACCATCAATGTAATCATTGCTTCCCTTTTTTATTTAGGCTAATTTACAAGATGGACCTTTTAACATTACAAAGCAGTATTAACGTTAACAACAAACAACAAAGTATTTATTTATTTATTTATTGAGATTTATCTTTAATCGTACATATTAAAATACTTTTATCAATTTCCTTCTACCGGCGTCTAAAATATGTATATGTATTATGTATATTACAAATTACAAACATTGAAATGGCATTCAGTAAAAATAATCACATTCTTACTAAATATATAATTATCCAATAATGAAAGGGGGCCCATAATATATTGGTGTGAATCAACTTAAATTTATTGGTGGTAATTAAATATAAATAAACAGGTGAAATTGTCATTTAATTTGTAATATGTCAGCTTTCCATCGAAAATCAATAGTATTCATTAAGCTTTCAATACATACAATAAATGCAAGCCCAATATATCAGTAGTATTGTAAAATGTATGTACATAGCATTCGTTGTTTTATTTCGTTTAGATATATAACTAAATAGATGTCAGTCCCGATGAAAACTGTTATAACCTTGTATGCGTATACATCAGGGGCGTTCATAAATACGTCACACGTTTAGGAAAGGTAGCGGTACTATTGTTCGTAACGTCACTTGTCAAAAGTTTCAATATTAAAACGCGAAACCTTAATTGTAAGCATATGGTTTTATTTTAATTATTTAATTCAATAGGTGTACGATTGACAAAGATATTTGTGTGACGTAATTTATGGCTGACCCCACACATAAATTTATATTCTACAGAAGTTCAGTGTTTTAGAAAAATGTCATTATTGTTATAATTAAAAGTGCACTAATAATAAATTAGTGGCGCACATGTGATATGATCGTGAATTGTAAATAGTTTACATTAAGTCGGTCTTTCGATTCACAACGGCATTTCATTTCGCTTACATTTCTTTCAAATCTAACAAGTTTCCAAAAAAATATAAAATTTATCGTTTTGGTGATGGCTGTTACAGTATCTGATATATTAGAAGAGGGCTGTCAATTCTATTTCCAAATATCTCATAAAGGTAGCATTATTCGATCTGTAGTTCTTAGATTATATGCTTTACACTTTGATCGCCTAACTCTTAGATTTTGCTAACAGCATCGCTTCCAGGACGTTACTATCCTTTCCAGATACTATTAATTTAACATTCGACTAATGTATTCAATTGCACTATGTGCGTTACGTTTGAGAGTGCTCATAATCAAATCAACTTCTAAATTCTAGTTTTAATAGAATTTAGACAAAATATACATACTATCAAATGTTTCGTAATTACCATTTATAAATTAATCTACAGTATCTACTTAATAATAGTACCTAAACTATGTACAGTCGGCATTATTGTGTTCAACAAAATTTTGTCCATAAAACTAACTTGTGGGTTTTGGTTATGCACGTTCGTACACCTTCCGATCCTACCCGATCCGGTCCCGATTATCGGTAAATGTGGTATACGCCAGTCGTTTTAAAAAATAATCATCACAAAAGACGTTAAGGCAGGACCGGAAGGTGTGCTCTGTACTTCAAATCGGATGTCTTCGTCGCCGTAAAATATAAAAAAATCTATGTGTATCCAACTACTCTGAGAAGATTGTGATTAATATATTTTTGTAATGATGTCTAGTCGTATAATGACCGTTACTAAGCCTAACGGTTCGAGCTTTCGGTTTTTTTTATTTCTTTTGTATATTTTAAACGATTCACTTCAGCTAGACTGAAATCGAATTAAATTAAAAATTAAAATTTACAATCGGAAATATGTGAGCATACGATATTGTTTGTGGTTCCTACGACGGTGACGCGTCTATGGTTGTGTACCGATCCTTGCCATTTTTATTATTATTATTTTTATTAATATATTCGTAGTTTATTTCTTGAGATATTCTAGTGAATTATGAATTAGTTAAAAATACCTGCACAAAATCCCCGCGCAACTTGCTCGCGTTGAGTGTGTATTATACAAAATATATATATTTTTTGTCCAAATCATAGACAAATAGTATTAAAATAAACTGTATTTTCACATATTTCCGTCATAAAAAGATAAATGTATAACTGTGTTAGGGTGAGTGTATGCGAGCAGTTAAAATTGACCATGGAGCAACAGACGTAAGTCCTTTAATTGGAAGTGTCAGTTTTAAATGGTCGTGTACACGATCTTTGAATATCGTTACCGTTTAGTTATCCGCACTGTACATGAACTAAGGACACCCCAACTTAGCGGTACACTTAAAAGGAAATATAAAAATGCGATAATTATAACTGACTTTTTATTTTAAATCCATCCATATCTAGTGTTGTGAAATTGCAAACGCAAATTGGAAGCACTATCTGCACGGAGGTGGGTGAATTAATGGAAACGCTTGTTTTGTTGTTAGTCAGAATCTCCTTGCTAATTCATTACTTCATATTTCTTCAGCTTCAATGTTAATGCGTTTGAAATTCCCGCCATACGCGTACGGGTGCTGGCAGTGCGTCCTGATTGGCTGCCCGTCCCGTCCTCGACCAATCGGGACGGGCCCATATCACGTCACGGAGCCTAGCACAGATTGGACCGACACTTTCTGGAAATTCTTGAGCATCCGAAAAAATACCACTTCTACCGTGCCGTGGTATACCTATCTTGGTATATCTTATCGCCTGACTTGTCGATATCTATGGAATAAGACTGCTGACAGTATAAGATTTCAAAGTTATTTCGCTTCCAAAAATCCTTCAGCATGTCGTGCCGCCGACCCGGCGATCGCCGGACCCCGAACTCCTGAAGCGATGCCACTTAACGATCTCTATTTTCAGCCAACATGTGGATTCCCAGCTTGCCAGTCACTGTAATCACGGGGGTGTGCGCTGGCGCGGGCGTCTTGTGCATATTTAAGTAAGATAAGTACAATCACGTACATCTGTGGCAAAACCGATATTAATAGACCTACAATTTGTTTGAGAGGAAGGGGAGAGGGGGTTATATTGCAAAAAAATGCATTATCACCCATTTGACTCTTGAAACATTGATTGTTATTCGCAAAGTATGAAGCTATTAACGGTGCGTGAGTTCATTAAGATATCACAGAACTAAATCATTCACGTATCAGTGAAAATACGAGTAAAACTTGCACACTTTCACTAATAATAATCTGGACTTTATTAACTACATTAATGATTATTACACACTGGAATACGAATGTCCAGAGGACCTCTATTAGACTAGCATGTATGACTAGTTTCATAACATGACATTACATAGTCTGTCGCTCTCTGCCCATCCACGGGGCAGTGCGTGGGACAGCAAGATTGCCGTATACGCTCACCCCCGGCCGGTTTCCAGAGATATGTACTGTGGGCCGGCGTACGACCGCAAGGTGGCCGCGGAGGGGAAGACCGTCATCGTGACGGGCGCGTCCAGCGGCATCGGCAACTCGGCCGCCTGGGAGTTCGCGAAGCGAGGAGCTAAGGTCCAATCTTCCTGACCTCAAAGATGACTTATATTTGTCCAAAACCATATACAAATACCTGGGCTGCACGTTATAGGGTGTGATTGACTTAGTAGAGCGTAGAGAAGGTTTTGTAAAGAAGTCAGTTTTCTTTAATCCACTACAAAAAAATCTTGAATGAAATCTTTTGCCAATCTCGATGCGGCTAGGTAGAAGGATTTAAGTGGTGATCAAGGTAAGATAGGGGTGTGGGGGTTAATGTGGACTGTGTTCAGGTGTTCATGGCGTGCAGAGACATGGAGAAATGCGAAACGGCGCGCCGCGAGATCGTGCTGGAGACCAACAATAAGTACGTGTACTGTCGGCCCTGCGACCTGGCCAGCACCGCCTCCATCCGGGACTTCGTGGCTAGGTGAGCGGTAGGGTAGTAAAGCTAGCATGCAGCAGTCACAACCCTGACATCTACAACCGGTCTATCATAATGGGACAGTTCGTGTAAAATGGTACAGTTAGTTCGTTAACAGGTGTTAAGGATTTTAGTTGGATTGTATTCATCCAGGACTGCAGGTTAATAAACCTGCAAATGTCAATGTTGACGTTGAAATAATGCTCTACAGGATAATATGATGGATACCATTTAAGTTCCGTTTTTTTTGTTATATTATGAGTGTAGCAAAGTAGCAAGCAATAAACAAGTGATGCTGCCGCCCGAGGAGATTTAACGCTTGAATGAAACAAGTAAAGAGTGAGGGTCGGCAGGTTCAAGTTGGAGGAGCCGCAGCTGCACGTGCTGGTGAACAACGCGGCCGAGATGGAGCCCCCGCGCGGCGTCACGCGCGACGGCTTCGAGACGCAGCTCGGGGTCAACCACCTCGGACACTTTCTGCTCACCAACCTTCTGCTCGACACCTTGAAGGTGCTGTCCAAACATGCCTCTGACTGTACCAAGTTCATGTCTCTGTAGGTCCAGTTAAATATAGCAATATAAAAAAGCGCCATCTATCGTCGGAACTCGAAAGTTTGTCAACTTGTAACAATTTTTAACTGACGAATAATGCATTGTCCGAATGCCCCAACCTAAGAGTGAACGGCAGGTTTAATCAAAAAATGTATGTCGGTACCGACAATAACTGCATATTCTTCGTTCCAGAATTCTTTGTAAATCTCGGGTATAATTTGTCCGTATCGCGCAGGCGTCTGGAGCGAGCCGCGTGGTGCAGGTGACGTGTGGCGCGTACTCCAAGGGGCAGATCGACCGGCAGGACCTCAACATGAGCGCGAAGTACGACGCGCGCGCCGCCTACTGCCAGAGCAAGCTCGCCAACGTGCTGTTCGTGCGCGATCTCGGGCGGCGGCTGCTCGGTACGGATCACCCACCACACCACGTAGCCCACCGCAGATTGGCCTCTGCTTCTACACGAATGAACAATAATAAACAATAGTGCTCTGAAACAACTTCATAAGTAGCGATTTGATCTCAAATTAGGCAGAGCCTGTTATCTCAACACGTAGCCAGGGGATGTAGCAAATCCTTAATCGGTACCGACGTCGTCACCCAGAAACGGAGGTGGCGGTGATCGCGGTGGACCCGGGCTTCTCGGACACGCGGCTGACGCGGCACATGGCCATGACGAAGAGCGTGACGCGCTTCCTCATCTACCCGCTGTTCTGGCCCGTCATGAAGCCGCCGTGCACGGCCGCGCAGACCGTGCTGCACGCCGCGCTCGACCCCGCCCTCGAGCGCGCCAAGGGCGACTTGTACGTGTGAGTATTGCCATCTGACATATTTTACTCGACCAAAATTTATAGTATTTGTTGTAGTTGATAAAGATTTTAATAAATACATTATAAATCTATACTAATTTATAATTTATTTGCATGTTCATTTGTTTTTTTTGTTGTTAAATATTCAATTCAAAATTGTATTGCAAGAATGATGTATTGTTTATATTTTAACAGATTTTTAATTGGTGTATATCATTATTTTAATCAGTAACTTCGCAGTCAGAAGGTATTATTATTACAATATGGCAATACTTTTTCAACGATTAAGTTCAGTATACATTTGAATAACCATGACTTTCAGGGATATGAAGAAAGTGGAGGTGTCGGAGCAGGCCAACGACTTCGAGGTGGCGCAGTGGCTATGGAAGGTGAGCGAGCGCTGGACCCAGCTGGACCAGCACCTGGGCGCCATTGGTAACGCGCACACCGCATAGGGACTAGACTTGAGCAAATTTGGAAATAAGCACAGCTACATAAGATAGAAAATGATGTAATAAATTCTATTTATATTAAAGAATGACTCTGGCTATTGTTACCTCGTGTCTGTGGCACCCATAGACGATTGGGATGCACCAGAGACTATATTTGTGCCGTTATAAGATCGAATAAAGCTCTCCGTGGGCCGCGCCGACCAGTGACGGCCATCAACTCGTTATTTCATTTCCATCTTTGCGTATTTCACGGTGTTGACAATAAGTGTTTATATTCGTCATCCGTAGGTCGCAGGTGTGTTTGGTTTCTGCATTTACTAGTATGTTTTAAGTAGTTTAGTGTAAACGTTTTTATTTAAATACACGATGATTAGTAACAAGGTTTCGTTTTATTTCACCGTGCATATTTTAAAATGAACCTACCAAGTGAAGCTCCACTGAAGTTATATGAACAGCTTCATTCGAAGGAATTTATGGGAACATTGTTCATATGACAGTGTATTTGTTTATCTTTACTTCATTTCAAAACTAAACAAGGGTTATACTTGATTTCAGTACGGCAAGTGCCGGCGTAACACATGATTTTTATTTTTACATTTTCAGTTGTATTTCAATAGTAACTGACCCGGCAAACGTTGTTCTGCCATATAAATTATAACAGTATTTCTCTACTATATATTATACATATAAACCT